>CM022778.1:8053053-8070553 GCA_012411365.1 Ameiurus melas | reverse complement strand
TTCACAAAATATTCATAAATTATCTGATGAGTTGCAAGTGATGACGACAAATCATTGGTGAAAAAATTTGCAAGAATTAAACAAATAAATAAAGTAACTTCATATGGGATATTTTTTCTTTTGATTTCTTTAAATATTTAAGCCTAATGGGTGAGTTTGTGAACAGCTTTTTATTTTTATTTTATTGTATTTATTTTTTTATATATTTATTTTATTTTTTACTTTATTTTATTTTTGTACACTCAGACATGTTAGCTTTTCAACGAACAGGTCACAGCAGTAAAAGTAAATGAGGAAATGGTCGCACAGGAGGTCTCGGAGCTCATACAAGAGGATAATTCAGCAACTACAAGGTCCAAAATCTGGTTCTGTGACTGGTATTGGACAAGAACGTAATACTAATGTTTGATGATGATGATGATGATGATGATATTAAAAGCACTATTATTATTATTATGTTGCTTTAAGAATGGTAACCGTGTTGTAATGACTTTGATTTGATATTGTTATAGGCTATATTATGCAGACAATCATTTCTAGCCTAATGAATACAGTAGGTTCTATTTTTTTATTCAGTTACAGATAACATTAATTAGATATGAAGTACATGTATTAGGTGCACTTTCTGTACTAGCCAAATGTTTTTTCCCTACCTGTTGCTTAATTCAAAGACTTTAAAGACTATAAGCCGTTCTGGTGACCCAACAATCAGGTCCCACCCTCAGCATTTAAAACAGTGGAGCTACAAATGTGCATCTACAGCTGCTGATCACTTCAACTATTTGTTACATTTTATTGAATATCTTGCAAAATTAAATTTTGTTTAAGGGAATGGCATGCTTTACAGATGGATGAGCCAAATAAGTTTACAAGTAAAATTATGTGGAATTGACACGTTAAATTAAATGTAAAAATCCCATGAATCATAGTAATAAATAATATTAAATAAGTGAATAAATAAATATAAAGCCCATTAATAATTGTATTAATCAAGCAATCATAGTATTGTCAGTCCACACATTTTGGAAATTCTCAAGCATGTAAATGTTGAAAGGAAGGACCATTTTATTACAGATTTTTTTTATTGAATATAGATTATAGTTGACACACTTATGTCTGCAAGCAAAATTATTAAAGTTTTAAATGATCTCTGCAATTTCTGCATTTTATACATGCTTTCAAACATATTCACTAAGACTGTGAAGACTGGTTGGTTCTCAACGCTTCTGATTGGCTGGGATGTGACAAGGATTTTCAGTATTGTATTAGGTGTCGAGGCAATATTACAAGCTGATTTTTTTTTTTTTTTAATGAGGAAAAAAAATATATTTGTGAGAAATGTAACTAGGATTTACTGTGCTAAACCCAACAATGAAGAGTGCATTTTAAATACATCACATAGCACATAGTAATAACAATATTTTTCATAGACAGGCTTCCAAAAAAGAAAATGACTTCAAACCAATTATTATATATAATTAGCTAGCTAGTAGTTCACTATAATACACCCAAACCTCACTCATTTTTGATGTTCTTTTTTTCTGTTCTTTGACCAAAGGTGCTGGAACCCTATTGTTACTGTTAGGATTTTCTCTTCTTTTTCTTCTTCTTCTGCCTTAAAACAAATTGTGCAGACAAGACCATAACTTGTACAGACATGAAACTTGGTCAATAATTTGCACTTACACCCATACACAGGAAAGCAAGATGGGCCGGATTGGCCTAATGGTGGCGCAATAGCACAAGCTTTTACTTTTTGATCCATTTTTCATGAACCATGAATCCTACTTTTTTGCATTGATGCCTTGTTTTTTTTCCAAGCCACAAAAAACCCCTCAGTAACCATTTATGCCAATTGGCATAGTGTGACAAATCTACTTTGTAAACTAGTCCTCGGATTTTTGGCCTATCTTCACTAATCTGATATCACACTACTCAGCAGTGTCATGTCTCAAGACTTAACGAAGATAGGGACGGATGCAATTGCAGTTTGACAGTTTTATTAATGAGAGGCACAGGCAGGTAAATCCAAATCGTGATCAGAAACGTAATCCAAAAATATGCAAAGGTCAGACAATCGGCAATCAGGTATACAGCAAAGCAGGAATCAAAGTCATGGTCACAGAAATACAGGGTCGAGATACAAACAAGAAACATAAACTATACCGAGGAACTGGGAGCTGAGAAATCAGCATGGACTAAAGGCAGTAATCTAAACATGGAACATGACATGGACAAAATAACTAAGACTATGACGTTGGTTAACTATGGTAAGGAATCTAAACTAATCTAATGTAAGTTTCTTATGTAATATTCTGCGCCGTGTGCTGGGAGACACGTAGTATACTGTGTATATACAAGCACAATCAGCGTGTTGACTGCTGATGGCTGACAGCAATCTAGACACACGCTAAACAACGTCCCATGACCGAACTGGGAGGAGACATAACAGAAACATAAATGCACATGTCCAATGTACACAATGTCACAATTGTCAACAATCAAGAAGCAGGTGCTCGTACTCCTTGCCCACATGCTTTCCAGCGCGCTGCTTGAAGTGGACACCGTGACAAGCAGAGTGTAACACTCAAGGAAACAGTATGTAAACAGTATGGCAGCCACACATCAATCAGTTCCAATGAAGCAATGCTTAATTTACTTTAAACACTGTAACTCATGAGTGCTAATATAGATTTGCACATAACTTAAAGGTATTAAAAGTGCTTCTAGAATCTCATTTAGCCAACAATATTCAATGCTGATAGATAGGCCTATGTAATTGATCATTCTGGTACAGCGACATAAGCTTAGCGCAGTGAGTATTCTCAGTACAAAGGGAAACATTTAGTACTTTTAAAACAAAGCTATGTTTCATACAGTAGGCCAAGAAAAAAGATTATGTAATGTTAATGTTCCAGGTTTGCATTTTCCTGGTAATGTTCTAATCTCTGAACACAAACGTTTTTTTGAGAGCCGTCAAACAAAAATTAACCACTTTTCTAGCCGACAGTGTATAGACGTAAAGTACTAGTGGCGTCAGATTTGGTGCAGGAGTACCCGGGATTGTGTCGTGTGATGTGGCGACCAGACTTTACTCCATGCTGCCTCTTTCAAACTCGATGATTCATGAGACGAGAAGTCTGTTTGAAGCAGTGCGCAATTGGGTTGAGATTAAGCAGATGTAAGTGGTTATTTGTTTATTTATTTATAAGTAAAAAATGTATTTATTATTTATAAGGGACCTGTTACTGTGAGAACAACACCCAAGGTCAGAGATTATGATCTCCCACTCTTTCTCTCTCTTTTATTAACATGATTCATACTTATGACAACTAATTGACTCAAGCTGTTTCTCTCACAGAGTTCACGCAGGTCACCGAGGATCCTTTGTGGACGTGTTGGCTGATGAGTTTCTGCGACGCTGAGGAAATGGAGGAAGTGCATAAGCTGGTACAGAAGGATAAGTTTATGTTCCAGGAGAGCCCGGTCAAATGTGCCAAGTACCTAGAGGAAAAGGTGTACCGCTGCAGCAAGTGCAACGCTGACGAGTTCATATTCGGACCAAAAGTAGCCACAGGAGACGATGACCAGCATCTCTGGGAGATCTACGAGACTATACCCTCTAACGAGATCTTTCTAAGCCAAGGTCAGATAACAAAGTCTTCTTGCCTACCATACTAGGCCTTGGCCCTTCAGATTGTTTACAGTGTTGGCCAATGAATAACTTTTAAGGATAACACACTGTATAGGATATTCAAAAAAAATTGTGCATATACGCATGCGCTGTTGAAGTAAGACCTTTCCCGGCTGAAAGAAACAGGTTACTGAGGTTAGTATGCTCACAGTAACGTTTACAATAGAGCTGAGATTGTGATTCAGAGCTTACATAGAGATCTGATAGACCTTGTGTATGTTTTGTAGCAAGGATAGAGCATGCTCCCTTTCCAAACTGAAGTCCGTAATGACGGCCGCGTGTGATAGGACGACTGCGGGTGGCTGCTATTGTGCTCAGCTAGTGGAGACTGCACTCTTCCTTAGAGTGAGACACTGTAGGTGGGTGTGCCCAGGACCTTTTACTACCTGGTAGAGAGGACAGCCGCCTGTGTATATCATAATGATGACAGGGATTGTGTGTATTTTACTAAAAATATTTAAATTACCTTATTGTGATTGTTGCACATGAATATGACCGCAAAAGTGCTGTCCTGTCGCAGGGATTGGAGTTTTTGAGTGAGGCCAAGGCAATTGTGGAGAATCTGAAAAAAGGGAAGCCTGCATTTCCATCAGCAGATCCTGGAGTTGTTAAACTCTGTAAACTTCATCAAGCGTTTATGAATCAGCTCACGGGAGAGATGTCCAAAGTGCAAATACAACTAGTCTTGGCAAAGACTAAAGAGATCATCATCATCATCATGATGTCTTTGTTTCTTCCAGATACTGTTTAGAGCAGAAATTTCAGAGGTAGAGGAGAGCTTTAGGAACGCCTTGAAGGTCCTGTACTGCAGCCTCCCTCGCAATGCCGCCATGCAAGCGCTGGAGTTGGTTTGGGAGACAATGAAGAAATGGTGCTTCCTATCCAGACACTTTGAGGTCCCAGAGTACGAATCCATATTTCAATCATTCATCTTGTCTTTAAACTAGAAATAGTCAGAATGCTTTTTTAGGAAGTTTTATAAGAACTTGTGCGTGCGTGTTTAGGAAAAGTACGCAAGCATGTCTGCAGGAGTGCATCTGTTAATGTTAAGATGTGCCGTGAGTAATCGCAGAAAAGGCACAAGTCGAATCGGAGCCAGTGCAGGAAACGTGCGCTCTATCGTTTTCATTGTGCTGAAGGACACATTTTGTAGCACAAGTTCTTGTGGTCATTTACGCCTAGATTGTGACCTCCATGACATAGCATAGAATAACAAGTTGTGTGATTGTGTATCTGAAGATCCTCTACACCACCATTGACTACCTCCAGTACAGGCAGCTTATGAGCGAGGAGAGTGAGTGCAGACTTCTGAAAGTTTTCCTGTGCAGGACTTGCGCCAGCCTGTCAGACCACACTGATGGACCGAGGCTGATCAGCCACTTGACTCGAAACCTCCCCTCATCATTGCCATCATCACACTGAACACCAGGGACCTGGAGCATTCCTGGAGCAACAAATTTAGGAACACGGTCAAAAAAGTTTTATTTTTTATTTTTATCTACGAGAGAATAAGACAAACCTTGCTGAACGAATCCGTTTTTGGACGCGAGGACACTTGGCTTCATAATCCCACACTGCTGTAATTCCATGTAAGGTTGCTATGTAACATTGTGTTAAAAGGTCTCAGAATGTCATGAAATGATGTTAATTTCAATCAAGACCTTAGCGCTCAGCCTGAACATCCTTCAAACACAACATCCAGATTTCAATAAAGATTCTTAATGTTACTTGTCCAATAATATATAATCAACTGAGTCATTCTTGCGATTATCCAGTCATCCAATCATGTGGCAGCAGTGTAGTGCATAAAATCATGCAGGACACAGGTCAAGAGCTTCAGTTAATCTGCACATCAAACAGAATGGAGAAGAATGGGATTATACTTCACCTGGTCTTTTTCCAATCTTCAGCTGTTGGAGTTTCGGTGAGCCTGGTCAAAAATTTCTGTTTTTGGCTGACAGGACTGGAGCACGAAAATCGATTGAATTAAAGGTTATTTATGTTAATATGAAAGAAACTTATAAAGCAAAACGGGACAACATTAAACTGGAAGGTATTCGGCAGACACCCTTATCCAGAGCGACTTACAGAAGTGCTTTGAAGTCCCCATCAATAAATATATCCTGATACTGATTCACTAAGAGTAAGACTATAAATTCTGGTAAGGTAATATAGTAAGAAAAGCACTTTTATATACTCCTCAAAAAAATAAAGGGAACACTAAAATAACACATCCTAGATCTGAATGAATGAAATAATCTCATTAAATACTCTATTCTTTACATAGTTGAATGTGCTGACAACAAAATCACGCAAAAATTATCAATGGAAATCAAATTTATCAACCCATGGAGGTCTGGATTTGGAGTCACACTCAAAATCAAAGTGGAAAACCACACTACAGGCCGATCCAACTTTGATGTAATGTCTTTAAAACGAGTCAAAATGAGGCTCAGTAGTGTGTGTGTGGCCTCCACGTGCCTGTATGACCTCCCTACAATGCCTGGGCATGCTCCTGATGAGGTGGCGGATGGTCTCCTGAGGGATCTCCTCCCAGACCTGGACTAAAGCATCCGTCAACTCCTGGACAATCTGTGGTGCAACGTGGCGTGCAGACACAGCAAGCCTTCTTGCCTAAGCTCTCATTGATGTGCCATCCTGGATGAGCTGCACTACCTGAGCCACTTGTGTGGCTTGTAGACTCCGTCTCATGCTACCACTAGAGTGAAAGCACCACCAGCATTCAAAAGTGACCAAAACATCACCCGTTAAGCATAGGAACTGAGAAGTGGTCTGTGGTCACCACCTGCAGAATCACTCCTTTATTGGGGGTGTCTTGCTAATTGCCTATAATTTCCACTTGTCTATTCCATTTGCACAACAGCATGTGAAATTTATTGTTAGTCAGTGTTGCTTCCTAAGTGGAAAGTTTGATTTCACAGGAGTGTGACTGACTTGGAGTTACATTGTGTTGTTTAAGTGTTCCATTTTTTTTGAGCAGTATATATTTTTGAAATAAAGCACTAATTTAAGTACTTCTTGACGAGGTAAGTCTTTAGTTATTTGAAGGGAATTTAATTCCACGACCTAGGTGTCAGGACAGAGAGAGAAAAGAGTCTTGATGCATGGCTTTCTTCTACACCTCATGCTGAACAGAGAATTTAAAATGGAAAACCAAACCACAATCAAATATGGTCCAGAACAGAGTCAAGTCAAGTATGGCTAATACTCAATCAGCAGTTTAATGTGTAAACCACATCAAATATGCAGTTGGTTGACCACATTTTGGATTGGAGTTTGTTTGCAGTTAACACCTTTGTGGTTCAGAGCAATCTTAAGGGGGAAAAAAATCCTTTTATCTTAACTGAGGAACATATACTGTAATTTCCGGCTACTATTTTCACACGCTTTGAACACTGTGGCTTAAACAATGATGCGGCTATTTTATGTATTTTTACGGGCTAACGAGCTTCATGCCACCTGTTACACCATGGCCAGCAGAGGGCACTGTGGCACGGCTCCTGGCTGGTCACATGACTTTGTTATGCTGGCTTCCTGCTTGAGCATTTAGTTTAGTTTAAGTGTCTTTAATGTGCCCCAGCTGTCCATGGTTTGGTTTGATTGTTTACTATTTAAACCCCTCGGTTACTATGCACTTCGCTCAGTATTATAGTTGGTAAAGGTTAGATAGGTAATGATGTTTGTATCGTTTGTTTCCATGCCTTGATTCGTGACCTCGTTTTATGCCACGATTCCAGTTTATTGTTTTCCGGTGAAGACAGAGTTTTCTTTGTTTATTGAGTTACGTGTTTAATAAAGACTTCGATCTGCACCTGCATCCGCCTCCAGTCCCGTTTCGTAACACCGCCAAAACATTTAGCCTCGTCACATCGGACCAATGAACTTACCGAACAGGTCACAGTGGACCAATAAAACTGTTCGAATTAAATCAAATGCACTCACACTAAAAAGAAATGCATATGATGCCGCTTTCAAGTTAAAGGTGATCGATCTGGCTGTCAAAGAAGGAAATAGAGCTTCTGCGTGTAAGCTTGGCATCAATGAATTGATGGTGAGATGGTGGAGACGGCAGCGTGAAGAACTGACTCAATGCAAAAAGACAACAGAAGCTTTCAGAGGTGGAGTGTGACGAAGTACTGGTAATTCTGAGGCTGTTCAATTCCGACACTGAAGAAGACGACTTTAGTGGTTTTAGTGCGCAGGAGGAAGATGAAGATAGCGATCAATGACTTTTCCCGGTAGGCAACTGTATTTTTTTTATTTTTTAACAAGCTTTGTTACAGGCAGTGTTCGGAAAAAAGCATTTACTTATTTACGTATTTAATTAAAAGTTTAAAAAATCTTTGTGTTAGTATCTAATGTTACAGTGTGGACACCTGCGGCTTATAGACAGGTGGGGCCTATATATGTCACCAGGTTTAGAAACGGCACAATCGCAGGAGCGGATGACAGTCAAGCAACGCAGGGCTGTGAATCTATAGGCAGCGTGAAACGTAAGACAGGCAAGGGTCAGGCGATTTAACTAACGGGATAAACTGGGCGAGACAGAGACGTAGTCGAAAAACTGTAAGAAACGGTCGAGATAAACTAGGACATAAATACAAGTAGAACAGATTGGTATCGCAGAGAAACAAGGTCGCTAAGCGTATACTTCGCAATGACTCCAAGGCGAGTGATTCTCTAAATACTAAGGGAGGATGTGTGTGTGTGTGTGTGTGTGTGTGTGTGTGTGTGAGCGTGTGTGATTGGCAACAGGTGTCTCAGATCAGAACTCCGGGGACATTGAGCGCATGCGTGCATGCGAGGTGCATGTTACATTCTGGGATCTGGAGTTCTGATCTGACAGAGCTGTGACAGAACCCCCCCAAGGGGTTCACTCCGGGAGAAGACCTCCCTCTTGGCCTTCCCCGGGGTCGTGGGCCTGGGAGTTCAGGATGCATGGTGTGAAAGTCTTTGGTTAGTTCGGGATCTAAAATATCCTGTCTGGGGACCCAGCATTGTTCCTCAGGCCCATACCCCTCCCACTTGACCAGATACTCCAACCTGCCCTGATTACATCGGGACTTGAGAATTCTTTTGATGAGGTACGCCGGTTGACCCTCGATCTCGAGCGGCGCAGGTGGATGTTCAGTAGGGACCTCCATGGCTAGCGGGCCATCCACCACCGGTTTGAGTCTAGACACGTGGAAGGAGGGGGAGATGCGGCTATATCTTGGCAATTTCAGGAATTTCAGTGAGTTCATTTGTTTGAGAATCTGGAACAGACCCCTGTACCTCGTAGTTAGTTTTTTGCAGCCGTGGGGTTGTTTTAAGGTCCTGGTAGGTAGTCACACTCTATCGCCCGGCTGGTAGTTTGGGTGGTCACGGCGACTGCAATCGGCTTTGTTCTGGAAATCTCGGAGATGGTTCGCAGGCGTTGATGGGGTAGCTGCCCAGACCTGCTCACTCCGTTTGAACCACTGCTTGATGGCCGGGGCTGCAGTGGGAGTGGCATTCCAGGGGAATAACGGTGGTTGGTATCCGAGCACGCACTGGAAGGGTGTGAGTTTGGTAGCCGAGTGTCGCAGCGAATTCTGGGCATACTTGGCCCATGGTAAGAACTGGTTCCAATCCTCTGGTTTATGGGCCCAAAAGGTACGGAGAAAGCGCCCCAGTTCTTACTTAACTCTTTCTACTTGTCCGTTGGCTTGAGGATGGCCAATGTGAGCTTAACAGTAACTCCTAATTTAGTCATGAAGCCTGACCATACCCGTGACGTGAACTGTGGATAATTTCCTCTGCAAACAATTTCCTCTGGTATGCCGAAGTATCGGAAGTCATGTTGGAACAGCAGTTTGGCGGTCGTGAAAGCGGTGGGAAGAGCGGGCAATGGGATGAACCAGACAGATTTGGAGAACCGGTCCACAGCAACCAGAATCATGGTGTTTACTTGGGATTTGGGCATATCAGTAACAAAGTCGATAGAAATATGAGACCAGGGACATTCGGGTGTGGGTAAAGGCTTCAGTTTTCCTGCGGGAATGGTTCTCGGTACCTTACTCTGAGTACACGACGAACAGGAAGCCACTACCGCTCGAATGTCATGTTCCATATGAAGAGACCAGTATTTCTCTTGGAGGAGATGGAATATCCGTTGTGCCCCGGGGTGCCCTGTACCAAGTGCCGTGTGTGCCCAGGTGATAAGTTTTGACCTATATTCCTCTGGTACAAATAGCTTGCCAGAAGGACAGTTGACTGGTACTCTTGATGATAGAACTTCCTCTAATTTCTGATTCAAATCCCACTCTAACACATTGACGATGCAGACTGGCTTGATGATATATTCATCCTGATCACGGGTACGTTCCGAGTGGTCACAACATGAGAGGGCATCTGCCTTTACGTTCCTGGATCCGGGGTAGTAGGACGAATCTGTGAAGTCGAATCTGGTAAAGAACAAAGCCCTTGGCGTGAATTTAGTCTCTTGACTGTGCGTATATATTCTAAGTTCTTGTGATCGGTGAGAATAACGAAGGGGTGTGCCGCTCCTTCTAACCAATGCCTCCACTCTTCCAATGCTAGCTTGATGGCTAGGAGTTCTCGATCTCCTACATCATAATTTCTCTCAGAGGGATTAAGCTTCCGGGAGAAGAATGCTATGGGATGGAGCTTGGGTCTTTCTCCAAACCTTTGGAAGAGGACTGCAAAACGAGATGGAGGTTTTATGGAAGTCACACTTTTCTGCTTTGACATATAGCTGGTTCTGTAGTAACCGTTGTAGAACCTTACGAACGTGGATGATGTGGTTCTCCAAGGAATGGGAATAGATGAGAATGTCATCTATATAGGCAACAATGTATTGGCCCAGCATATTGCGCAGCACGTCGTTTATCAAGCATTGGAATATTGAGGGAGCGTTCGAAAGCCCATACGGCATAACCAAATATTCATAATGACTAGAGAGCATGCTGAAACCTGTCTTCCATTCATCTCCCTCCCGAATCTGAATCAGGTTGTAAGCACTGCGTAATATATATATATATATATATATATATATATATATATATATATATATATATATATATATATATATATAAAACCATGCTCAGCAAACCAGTTACTAGTAGTTTTGGCACTGTGGGCAGGTGCCAAGTCCTGCTGGAGAAGGAAATCAGCAAAGCTCGTCAGCAGATGGAAGCATGAAGTTTTCTAAAATCTCCTGGTAGACATGGTAGACTCTCGACTAGCAGATGACACTTGCACCCCAAGTCATCAGTAACAGTGGAAACTGCACACTGGAGTTTAAGCACATTCTGTGCCTCTACACTCTTCTTCCAGACTCTGGGACCTTGAGTTCGCAAAATTTATTTTCATTTTTCCCATGATTGTGGTTGTGTGTACTGAACCAGACTGAGAGATTAGAGGCTCAGGAAACCTTTGCAGGTGTTTTGAGTTAATTAGCTGTTTAGAGTGAATTCTCAGATCAATTTTGTTCTAATATTTTGAGATGCTGAATTTTTTATTTCCATGAGCTATAATAATTCAGATTAATATGAAAAAAGGCGTGAAATATTTCACTTTGTTTAATGAACGGATTCCACAATATTCACATTTTTTTTAGAACCACCTGTACATTTTTGCATTGGACAATGTGTGGTTTGGGGTTTGTGGAAACTGTTTTAACACCAAACATTCTTGTAGCAGGGGTGTCAAACTCATTGTAGTTCAGGGGCCACATACAGCCTAATTAGATATCATGTGAGCTGGGCCAGTAAAATCACAGCGTAATTACCTATAAATAACAATAAGTCCATGTTTTTCCCTTTATTTTCATGCAAGGAAGTACAAGTACATTAGGAAAATCTTCATATTTTATTAAATATCCTTTTACAAAACATATAATGAACAACTTCAGATTTCTTAAGACAAACATGTGTAATGTACTTCTGATTATCATTTACATGTGTGCATTGCAACTGCTCACAGTGTAATAACAAACATCAGAAGGCGCATTGCTGCCATCTGCTGTTCGGTCTGAGTTTCAGTGTCTTCTACTCTGACACAGTGCGCCCCTGGCGGATAATTTAGGAATAGCATTTTATTTAAAAATTCTATATTAGAGAATAAATGTGAGGATTTGGAGTCAAGGTCACGGCGCAATAACGTGAGGATAGTTTTTATGGAGACTTTGGGTGTGTGTCCCTCTTCAGCTCCAATTGGCTATTTATATTCTTATTTTTACTTTAGTTCTTGGGTTTTATAATTTTTTATATAACTAGCGACAGCTATTGAGTAGCCATGAGCCGGGGGTGAATTTTTTTTTTTTTTTTAATATATTTATTTATTTAAATTAATTTATTATTATTATTATTATTATTATTTCTCAATGAAATATTTGGGGAAGGGAGGGGAGAAAAGGTAAATGAATTACATGAATATGAATCACATGAAAATGAATTACATGTAAAGGACTCACATGCATGAATATGAATCACATGAAAATGTATCATGTAAATGAATCACATGTAAATGAATCACATGCATGAATATGAATTACATGAAAATGAATCATGTAAATGAATCACATGAAAATGAATCACATGCATGAATATGAATCACATGAAAATGAATCATATGTAAATGAATCACATGTAAATGAATCATATGAAAATAAATAAATAAACAAAGGCAAAAAAAAAATTCTAGTTCGTGTCTTTTATGCATTTTTTTCACTTTCAGTATTCATCCTGTGGGCCGGATTGAACCGCCTAGCGGGCCGGATTTGGCCCCATTGTAAAAATGTAGAGGCTCTTCAAAACACAAAATCTGTTGAAACAGAGAATCAGGATATCTCAAAAATAATCCCCATCCATCCATCCATCCATCCTCAACCGCTTATTCCTTCTTCAGGGTCGCGGGGAACCTGGAACCTATCCCAGGAGGCATTGGGCACAAGGCGGGGTACACCCTGGACAGGGTGCCAGTCCATCGCAGGGCACAATCACATACACACTCACACACTCATTCATACACTATGGACAATTTAGACACACCAATCAACCTACCATGCATGTCTTTAGACTGGGGGAGGAAATCGGAGTACCCGGAGGAAACCCCCGCAGCACGGGGAGAACATGCAAACTCCGCATGACTAAATTTAAAAAAGGGGACATGTCCAATTAAATCACCATGTAGCATGTAGACTAGAGTGCAGGGGTAGAGGTATAACAAATTCTAAAATACAGACTTTAACACACTGAGAGGAGCTTGGGGAATGTGCTGACACCGCCCCCTACTGTCATGCCCAAGAACCACATGACGACCCCTCCCCAACAATCTCTACAGAAAAAAATAAAAAATAAAAAAATAAAATTGTACAAAAAAATAATTACAACTATTACTCCTAAGACATGCATGGTAGGTTGATTGGCAGCTTGGTAAATTGTCCATAGTGTATGAATGGGTGTGTGTATGTGATTGTGCCCTGCGAAGGACTGGCACCCTGTCCAGGGTGTACCGCGCCTTGTGCCCGATGCTTCCAGGGTTAGGCTCCAGGTTCCCCGCGACCCTGAAGCAGGAATAAGCGGTTGGAGATGGATGGATGGGCTTACATGTAGTCGAGTTGAAGAACCAACACTGGAGCATCTTTTCTGCCCGATGCTTCCTGGGTTAGGCTCCAGGTTCACCGCACCCCGGACTCTCTTACTTTCAGTCTGACTTTCAGAACACACTGCGTGCTCCAGCGCTTGTGTGAGCGGAAATCGTGACAGTATGACACATTTGTCAGTTTCTACTTGAAAGCCTTTCTCACATTTGAAACATTTGTGATTATATAATGAGGTTCATGTCTCGGTGAACCAATGCACCCGTGGCTGAGTCAACTTCAGATAACCTCCCATCCATAGATCCTGGTTGAGCCTGTCCCAGTCTACACAAAACATTTCAATTAAATATGTATTTTTCAGTGTTATAATGAATTTGCCTTACTAACTGTGATTAACCATACACAAAAGAAAAATGTGTGTTATAAAACTAAATAAAATTTGTTGGCAACTGTAGCACATCTGCATGATTGATCAGCTTTAAAGTATGTATATTCAGGCCACTAAATGTTTTAGAAATGGCAGAATATTCAAAATACAGCTAATTTATACTTTTTGTATAGCTAAGTTACACTTTTTAAGAGAAGACTCCATGAATACCTCTCAGCTTCAAAAACACCAAACATTTGCACCAAAAAAGTCATTATGTATCCATGCAGAAACTTTAACATTTCTGCAAATGAGTTAATTTACAATGAATGTTATTTTGTATATTTCACATTTTAATATATTCACTGTCTGTTGTTGCCTGTAATGAATGCCTGTTTACTTTGCTCTATCAGCAAGGTTGTGTTTCAGATACATAAACCAACACCATTCTTCTCCTTCTTCTCCTTCTTCTTCTTCTTCTCCTCCTCTTTCTTCTTCTTCTTCAGGAAGGTTACAGTCTCTAGTAATTTCTGAGGTACCACTGCAACAGACAATGAGACTGCCAATTTCTTTCTAGCCCAGACAGTTGAAGATTGTAAAGTGAATGTGCTGGTCTATGGTTGTTCCTAATAAAGTGGATGTTAAGTTACATATTGACTATTGTTCAAAGGAAAGGCCTATAGCAATTCATTATTTCAGCTCTCTATTGTCTTTGTGTGTGTGTGTGATTGTAGTTGATAGATTAACCTCCCATCTAATATCACAACCTGATGGCACAGAGAATCACAAAGGTATTTTTTATTTTAAGTATTTTATTTATTGTGATAATATGAGACATAGGTATTTTTATTGTGATAATATGAGACAAACCACTTAATGTCAGTATACATATTCTGTTTTGTTTAGGGTAAAACAATATTTTAATGAGGAACCAACAAACCAGAAGACCTAAAAATGTAACATTTAATATCTAATGGCAATAAGGTAATATACTTTAATATTTTCTGAATAATATATTGCCTGAACATATATATAGATATAACTATATTTTAATGTCAATAAAGTTATATATTTTGGATAATACAGTTAGTCAATGAGCCGTTAAAAAAAAAAAAAAAAAAAAAAAAACAGAGCCATAATATAACACAGGTGTACAACATGTGTTGTTCAATGAACAGGAAAACAGGCATTAGTCCACTATAAACACAATTCATATAATTAACAAGGAACCAAAATATACTGTCATTGAAATAAGACCTAGAAACACACAGAGGACAGCCTTGTCACATAAAAGACTGTGTAGAAAGATACAGACTGCAATAACAACAAAGCAAAATAATCGCTGTCATTCCACAAAAATAGTTAGCTAAACAATGCTGCTAATTTACTGAGTGTGATCTGTTTGTGCATGTGCTGTTTTAACTATGCGTTTCTCCCTGCAGATCAGAGCACACAAGAGAGGCTCTGAAATCAATCTCATGGTCACTAGATAGTCTACTATTATAGGAAAGTCAGTAAAAAAAGTCAATAAATATGGCACATGTAAAATGATTACTGTAAACAAGGCAACACATAGCACTAACATGTCTGGTTTTCTGTCCATGGCCTGGTTGGTGTAAGAAGATGCTTTGCAAGTCACTAAATATGTGGTTGCACCGAGAATTACAGGTAACACACATAAACACACATTTATTTCATAAATAATGCAATTTGGGATGACATTGCACAACAATGTTAATATCCACACAAAGACACAGAGGATAGTAGGGATGTTTGGAGATAAATTAACAGCAAATGATGGATATTTTAGAGTAAGAATGCTCTCTACCACCAACAGCTGGTGAAACTGATACCCACAGAGCCTAGCTCCAAACAAAAGTCTTAAAATCAGACAAGGTGTGAAGTGTCCTTTGATCATGAATGCCAAAAGGACTGGATTCAGAAGCAGCTCCAGCAGGTCACTGAGGAGGAGGAATATGGTAAAGGCTGAGATTTTACATCCTTTTTTACACTGGCGGTACAGAAAATTGAGAACCCAAAGCAGAGTTGGAAAACCCACACACACACCAGCGATGAGGAAGATGGACAGGCGTATGATTTTGGTGTCTGGTACCAGCTCCGGAAAGTCAGTCCTGAAGCAGTTATGAAAGGACATGGCTCGTTCTCTCTTCAGCTTCTTAAGATGTGCTGTCATAAAATATGGGACATTCATTTTATTATCAAATAGGTATTTCCATTGCCTGAAATCTATAGTATAATCTCTTTTTGGTTTAGTGGTTAGCAAGTTCGCCTCACACCTCCAGGGTTGGGGGGTTTGATTCCTGCCGCTGCCCTGTGTGTGTTTGCATGTTATCCCTCTGCGCCGGTTTCCTTCCCCAGACTTCCAGATCTAATGATCCATATATAAAATAACTATCGATAATTGACTTATTTTTATCTTTTGAATCAGATTTTGTACTGCCAACATCAATGACAGCATAAATTTTTCAGTGCTGGTAAATGACCATGGTTTAAGTGGGATAATCCACGGCTAGGTGTGTTACACAATATTAATGCACTCTGCAGGGGCTACCACCAACAGGGAAAATGGGGAAATATTTGTAAGTATTTGAGTGAATGAAAATGTGGGTGGCTAAACAACTGGGTCAGAGCTTGTCCAAACGGCAGGACTTGTGGGTTATGCAGTGGTTAGTACCTACCAAAAGTGGTCCAAGGAAAAACAATCAGTGAACCAACAACCGGGTCATGTTCACTCAAGGCTTATTCACATTTAGGCAGAATGGAATGTCTCTTTTATTAATTTTTTGATTTCTTGCAAATCAAAAAGCTTAATCAAGAAAAATTGGGAATTAATTTTTTCCCCAATTGTGGCACCAATGCCACACACCAAAGGGTAGCCACACAACACAACTATCTGCATAAAGACTCTAATCATTTCTATAAAGAGAGAGAGCAAGTAATAAGAAGTACCTTAAAGACTTACTTAAATCTTACGAGCACATTACTCCATGTTATGTCCACATTTATTTTTTAATTAAAAAAGAGAAAACTTTAGCATTGTTAGGTCAAATAATTGGTTGAGCAATCCTAATATTTAAAGTATTTCTGCTAATAGAAAACTGTAGTATATTAAACTGAAAAAGGTACTGAATATAAAGGGAAAAACCTGCCAAATAGTATGTTAAATCTTTGGTTATCTCAGTCTGGTCTCTTGTATTAAATTTAAGTCTACATACTAATGAAAAAAATAAATATGTAGTTTGTAATATGTATTTATAAATTAATTTTGTTTTCAAATAACAGCAAATCAACATCTGTCAATCAAGATATACAGGAAGTTAAAATTTGTAAACGACATTGTTTCTTGTACATTAGTGGACTCCTGTATCTACTTTACACCTAAGCGAAATTTTAAATGTTAGAAAAGAAATCTTTATATTGGCAAGAAAGGAGAAAATGCCATTTATTCAGTGCTACTTTGAGGATGGACATTCATATGCTGTGATTTTGGATATGCTGTTAACATACCATGACTAAATAAAAATTAGCTCGCTCTCTCTACAAACACACCTAAAGGACGCAGGTCTGTTAGAGGAAAAAAACATTCTCCGTTAAATGAAGTAAGGAATGCTATAAGAGCATAGCTGTGTGAACTAGGACATTTGTTCAGCTAGCGGATAATGTGGTTAGCGCTTCAGCAGAAACACAAATTGTGTGTAAAACATAATGATGTTATGCTGCTGCTGCAAGAACTTAATCCACCGGGGACAGATCAGAGGACACGCTTTAGATTTGTTAAAAAAAAAAAAATTTAATGTATTTTATTTTAACATTT
>CM022778.1:7970553-8048053 GCA_012411365.1 Ameiurus melas | reverse complement strand
TTTGAGGTTTTTTTGGTTATTCTCAATAAAGTTTTTATTATTTTTAATTTTTTTGGTGTTATTATTTTAGACACATTATATTTGTCAATACCCCTGACTGAGATGAAGATCAGATCACATTTTATGACAAATTTATTCAGAAAGCCATGAAATTCCAAAAGGTGCACATACTTTTTCTTGTCACTGTATATGAATGTATTTACTAACTGCTGTCTAAAGTTGGAATTTTGGGATAAGTAAATCAAATAACTTTAATAATGATATACAGACCACAAATACAACAAAATCACAAAACACAACCCACTTTTGTGTGCTAATTCAAAACCGCTAATTTATTGTAATTGATCTGTGTGCGTGGGACACTGGAACCAACCTCCCTGCAGACGAGCACACACGGGAGGATCCGAGATTAATCTCAAACTTGCTGGCAGTCCAACATAAACGGAAGGTCAGTACAAACAGTCAAGCAAAATGGCATGTATAAAAGGATCAGTGTAAACATGGCAAAAGTAAGCACCAGCACTCCTGGCTTCCTGTCTGTGGTTATAAGGTGCTTTCCAAGTTAACAAGTATGTGACTGCACACACGATTATAGGCAACACACATACCAGACTAATTATTACATTTTCAATGAAATATATGAACCTACATCCAATTAGTAGCAGAAACACAACGATGCAGAGGATAATGGAACAAGAAGGGGAGAAAACCTCACCAAGTGATGGATTTCTTTGGGAAATACTTTCTGCTGCCACTATCTGGAGAAGTAAATTCCCATAGAGCCTGGCTCCAAACACAAGTGTAAAAATAAGCTCACATGGTTTAGCATCTTCTTTGAAAATGTATGCCACAAGGAATGGAATCAGAATCAGCTCCAGCAGGTCACTGAGGAGCAGGAAGAAGGCGATGGATGAAATTTGACCTCTGCTCTTATGATGGTGGCACAAAACACTGAACACCCAAAGCAGAACCGGAAAACCCACATACAAACCAGTAATGAGGAAGATGGTGAGGCGGATGCTTTTGGTGTTCAGGCATTCCCTTCTTGAAAACCAGCTCTCAAAGCAGTGCATGACGTGATAGTTGTATCTAACTGTAAATGGACAAAAGGACTGATTAATCTTTCTTTAATCAACAAAACATAATTGGAAAAAACATGCTGTTATTTAAGAGAAATAATTCAGGATGTGCTGTCATGAGAAAGTAATAAACCTATAAAATATTGCTGATTATTTTCTTATAGTAGCATGTCCCATCATGTTTATAGATCTAAATCCTTAACGATTTGTGTAAACTACATTTCATATCATGCTTAATGAAGAGAAAGAGAAAGAGAGAGAGAGAGAGAGAGAGAGACCTTTAAAAAGCTGTCAATATTTTCATAGCTGTCAATTATTTTCTCACATTTTGTATGAGTGATGTTTTCTACTTACCAAAGCCACAAACCACAAAAAGAAATCTAACTGAGCACAAACCAAAAAGATGATTGCATAACAACCTTCACAGGATCTCTTAGACCAGAAACATTAAACATGTATTTTACATTTAAAAAACAAACAAAAAACAAGACATATAATTGTTAAAACTTTATGGGCATCATGTTAAAAAAAAGCAGAAGCGATTATTGACCCAGGCGAACAGTAAGATTTTTTAGTTGGAACTTGTTTTAGCACCGATTGTCAGATAGAAGCTGTAACTGTGCTTCCTTGTTGCTACGAGCTGTATACTTGTTGCTAGATTAAAGCAAATTCGGTACTCAGTTTCGGTTCCGGTCGGGAGTCACTCGTTCAAGCGACTACTCTTTGTTTTGCTAATTAAAGAGACGTGCTCAGCTGAAACACATCAGTATTTATTAATTAAAAACGCTGAGGCAGAAGCGTCAGTCCTTGTCGTGTGAAGACCAAGCTCGTGTGAAGACCAAGCTCGTGTGAAGACCAAGCTCGTGTGAAGACCAAGCTCGTGTAAAGACCTGCACGAGTCTACCTGCGCGAGTCTACCTGCGCAAGTCCATCGAGCAAGGACACTGACAAGACACCACACGTGCTGCTAAGTATACTTTTTCACCCTTTATTATTCTTGCTGCTTACCTGTCTACACACACTAACATGTGTCATCAGTTTATCCCTGATATTTGCCATAGGTGCAGATGGTGGCACTCTCCCAAAAACGTACGCAACTTGGACAACCTATGCTCTCTGAATGCGGCCTCTGCAGGTTCCATCTCATTCTCAATCGGACTTTGGAACTGCCAATCTGCTGTCAACAAGGCAGATTTCATTTCTGCATTTGCAACCCACTCTAACCTCAGTATGCTGGCTCTAACTGAGACTTGGATCCATGCTGAGAACACTGCCACACCAGCTGCCCTGGCATCCAACTTCAACTTCTCCCATACCTCACGCCCCAACAGACGAGGGGGTGGTACAGGTTTGCTTCTCTCCAAAACCTGGAAATTTACCTGTCTTTCTCCCTCTTGCTCATACACTTCCTTTGAACTTCATGCTGTGACTGTCACTGACCCTGCAAAAATGCACTTTCTTGTTGTTTACCATCCTCCAGGTCAACTGGGGAAGTTCATCGTTGAATTTGACACGCTACTATCCACCATCCCAGATGATGGAACTCCTCTTCTGGTATTGGTGAATTCAACATTCATCTAGACAAGCCACATGCAGCTGACTTTCTTGCTCTCCTTCCCACATTTGACCTCAAGCAGTTCACCACACCAGCAACCCACAAAGCCGGGAAACAGCTTGACCTCATCCTCATACGTAATTGCACCACACACGATCTTCTCATTAGTCCTCTCCACACCTCTGACCATTTCTTTATCCAGTTCTCTATTTCTCTCCCCTCACCCCCTTCACTGTCTCCTCCTTCCATATCTTTTCGTCGCAATCTTCGCTCCCTTTCCCCCTCGCATTTCTCCTCCATTGTCACAACCTTACTTCCCTCTAACAACCACCTTTCCTCACTTGACTTAAACACCGCAACCGACATGCTATGTTCCACCTTAACATCTTCTCTTGACAGCATATGCCCCCTAACCTCCAGACCTCCTCGCACATCACCCTCTAGTCCTATGACTAGAGCGGCAGTCACCGTGCAAACCCCAGGAGCATCTGAAAGGAAATGGCGCAAATCAAACAATCCAATTGACCTAACTAATTACCAGCCACTTCTCTCCTCTTTTTCCAAAAGCATCTCCATTGCTAAAGCCACATACTTCCAAGATAAGATTGGAACACCCGCATTCTTTTCAAAACTTTTTCCTCTCTTCTCTTTCCTCCTCCTCCCCCTTCCCCTACCTCTCTCACTGCAGATGACTTTGCAACTTTCTTTTCCTGCAAGGTTACATCAATCAGGAACCAGTTCTCAACCCCAGACATGCATAGACCGACTCCTCCTCCACGTAACTTCCAACTGACTTCCTTCTCTCCCCTCTCAGAGACTGAGGTCTCTAAACTCCTCCTCTCTAGCCGTCCCACAACCTGTCCCCTTAACCCTATCCCTTCTCAACTTCTTCAATCCATCTCTCCCACACTATTACCTGCACTTACACACATCTTTAACACATCGCTCTCTACTGGCACATACCCTACCTCATTTAAGCAAGCCCGGGTTACCCCACTGCTTAAAAAAACATCACTCAACCCTGCTATAGTTGACAATTACAGACCTGTTTCCCGCCTCCCCTTTCTTTCCAAAACTCTTGAAAGAGCCGTTTTTAATCAACTCTACAATTTTCTCACACAGAACAACCTCCTAGACACCAAGCAGTCTGGCTTCAAAAGCAACCATTCCACGGAGACTGCTCTGCTTTCCGTCACTGAAGCCTTACGACTAGCAAGAGTAACATCTAGATCATCTGTGCTCATCCTACTTGACCTCTCTGCTGCTTTTGACACTGTGAACCATCAGATCCTCCTATCAACTCTCTCCAACCTGGGAATCACCTGTTCTACGCTGGGTGGAATCCTATCTTTCGGACAGATCCTTCAAGGGATCATGGAGCGGAGGTATTTCTGAAACTCAGCAACTCACAACTGGAGTTCCACAGGGGTCAGTTCTGGGTCCACTCCTCTTTTCTATCTACACTACATCTCTCGGACAGGTGATTGAGTCTCATGGCTTTTCCTATCACTGCTATGCTGATGACACACAGCTCTATTTGTCCTTCCAGCCTGACGACCCATCTGTCTCTGCACGCATCTCTTCTTGCCTGTCAGACATCTCGGTCTGGATGAAGAAGCACCATCTTCAGCTTAACCTGGGAAAATCTGAGCTTCTCGTCATCCCAGCCTATCCCTCAATCAACCAGAACTTCACTGTACAGCTCAGTTCACTTACACTCATGCCAACCAAGACGGCCAGGAACCTTGGGGTGATTCTTGATGATGGCTTGACCTTTACAGACCACATCTCAGCAACTGCAAGGTCCTGTAGGTTCATCCTGTACAACATCAAGAAAATCCGACCATACCTCACCAAACAGGCTACACAGATACTAGTCCAGGCTCTTGTCATCTCTAAACTGGACTACTGCAACTCACTGCTTTCAGGCTTCCCAGCCCGATCCATCAAACCCCTTTAGATGATTCAGAATGCTGCAGCGCGCCTTGTCTTCAACCAGCCCAAGACAACTCATGTCACACCCCTCTTCATCTCCCTCCACTGGCTTCCTGTAGTTCCCACTCAGCGTGGCGTAAGGTCCCTTTCCAGAACCTTCACGCTTACCGTTCCTCAGTGGTGGAATGCTCTTCCGTTCTCAATCCGGACTGCAGAATCTCTCACTATCTTCAAAAAACAGCTAAAGACCCACCTTTTCCGTGAACACCTAACCAACTCCTAGAGAAGGAAAAAAAAAAAAAAAAAAAACCACACACACAACGCACTTACACCTCTACTCTGTGCACTTTGCTTCCTCTGGTATTCAATTAATGGATCTTGTATAGTAGCACTACTTGTATTGTTCCCTGCTTGACATATCGCTTTGCTTATTTGTAAGTCGCTTTGGATAAAACCGTCTGCCAAGTGAATAAATGTAAATGTAAACTTCAAGCAGATCAGTAAGTTTTCCAACATGGGGAAAGTCTTTAGGACACAGAACCTCATGGGTGCTGACAGCATCAAGAAGTCAATGAACATACAGACATATTAGCTTGTTAAATAAATATTTATGTATAGCATCTCACAAAAGTGAGTACACCCGTCACATTTTTGTAAATATTTGATTATATCTATTAATGTGATAACACTGAAGAAATGACACTTTGCTACAATGTAAAGTAGTGAGTGCACAGCTTGTGTAACAGTGTAAATTTGCTGTCCCCTCAAAATAACTCAACACAGCCATTAATGTCTAAACCGCTGGCAACAAAAATTATTACACCCCCTAAGTGAAAATGTCCAAATTGGGCCCAATTAGCCACTTCCCCTCCCCGGTGTCATGTGACTTGCTAGTGTTACAAGGTCTCAGGTGTGAATGGGGAGCGGGTGTGTTAAATTTGGTGTCATCGCTCTCACACTCCCTCATACTGGTCACTGGAAGTTCAACATGGCACCTCATGGCAAAGAACTCTCTGAGGATCTGAAAAAAAAGAATTGTTGCTCTACATAAGGATGGCCTAGGCTATAAGAAGATTGCCAAGACCCTGACACTGAGCTGCAGCACGGTGGCCAAGACCATACAGCAGTTTAACAGGACAGGTTCCACTCAGAACAGGCCTCGCGATGGTCGACCAAAGAAGTTGAGTGCACGTGCTCAGCGTCGTATCCAGAGGTTGTATTTGGGGAAATAGACGTACGAGTGCTGCCAGCATTGCTGCAGAGGTTGAAGGGGTGAGAGGTCAGCCTGTCAGTGCTCAGACCATACACCGCACACTGCATCAAATTGGTCTGCATGGCTATCGTCCAAGAAGGAAGCATCTTCTAAAGATGATGCACAAGAAAGCCTGCAAACAGTTTGCTGAAGACATGCAGACTAAGGACATGGATTACTGGAACCATGTACTGTGGTCTGATGAGACCAAGATAAACTTTTTTGGTTCAGATGGTGTCAAGTGTGTGTGGCGGCGAGCAGGTGAGGAGTACAAAGACAAGTGTGTCTTGCCTAAAGTCAAGCATGGTGGTGGGATTGTCATGGTCTGGGGCTGCATGAATGCTGCCGGCACTGGGGAGCTACAGTTCATCGAGGGAACCATGAATGCCAACATATACTGTGACATACTGATGCAGAGCATGATCAGTATGCAGTATTCCAGCATGATAGAGACCCCAAACACACCTCCAAGATGACCACTGCCCTGCTAAAGAAGCTGAGGGTGAAGGTGATGGACTGGCCAAGCATGTCTCTAGACCTAAACCCTATTGAGCATCTGTGGGGCATCCTCAAACGGAAGGTGGAGGAGCACAAGGTCTCTAACATCCACCAGCTCCGTGATGTGGTCATGAAGGAGTGGAAGAGGACTCCAGTGGCAACCTGTGAAGCTCTGGTGAACTCCATGCCCAAGAGGGTTAAGGCAATGCTGGAAAATAATGGTGGCCAAACAAAATATTGACACTTTGGGCCCAATCTGGACATTTTCACTTAGGGGTGTACTCACTTTTGTTGCCAGCGGGTTATACATTAATGGCTGTGTGTTGAGTTATTTTGAGGGGACAGCAAATTTACACTGTTAAACAAGCTGTACACTCACTACTTTACATTGTAGCAAAGTGTCATTTCTTCAGTGTTGTCACATGAAATGATATAACCAAATATTTACAAAAATGTGAGGGGTGTACTAACTTTTGTGAGACACTGTATATCCCTGGTGTTAAAATTTATTTTACTCTCATAGCTAAGTGAGTAAAAAGGACCTGATTACCAAAATGCATGGAGTTTATTATGTTAAATATGACACATTTCTTTACAACGTTAAGCAAAGGTTACTTTTATATTTCCATTTTTTACATTTTCAAAATAAGAAAAAAGGAAAGCAAAAGTTTTGGCACGCTGCATGGTCAATAATTAGAAACACCCCTTTTTTAGCCAGCTAAGAATTTTTCAGTTCTTGTTTTGATCAGTATTCCTTCCAAACGGCTTCTTTTTCTGTGAGATTCAAGGGCCGTCATGCATGTACTGCTCTATTGAGGTCAGCTTTTGGACGATGTTTAGGTCGGGTACTGTGAGGGCCATGTCAAATCTTCAGCTTGCTCCTCTTAAGGTAATCATTGTGGATTTTGAGCTATGTTAAGGATCATTGTCCTCTTGTAGAAACCATCCTATTTTCATCTTCAGCTATTTTACAGATGGCTGTAATATACCAGATTTATCGCTGGTATTTTATTGAATCCATTTTTCCCACTAACAGGTAAATGATCCACGTGCCACTGGTTGCAAAACAAACCCAAAGCATGATCGATCCACTCTGATGCTTAACAGTTAGAGGTCTTTTCATTCAATTCTGTGCCCTTTTTTCTCCAAACATATCTCTGCACATTGTGGCCAAAAAGTTCTATCTTAATTTCATCAGTCCACATGACTTGTTTCCAAAATGCACCAGGCTTGCTTAGATGTTTATTTGCAAACTTCTGATATTGAATTTTTTGGTGAGGATGCAGGTTTTCTTCTGATGACTCTTCCATGAGGGTCATATTTGTGCAGGTGTCTTCAATCTTCCTTAAGGTCTTTTGCAGCCAAACAGGGGTTTTGATTAGCCTATCTAGCAATCCTATGAGCAGTTCTCTCGGAAAGTTTTCTTGGTTTCCCAGACCCTAACTTGACCCCTACCATTCCTGTTAACTGCCATTTCTTAATTACATTATAAACTGAGAAAAGGGCTACTTGAAAACATTTTCCCCATCATTTTCTCATAGCTTTCTCCTGCTTTGTGGGCATCAATTATTTAAATTTTTAGAGTGCTAGCAGCTGCTTAGAGGAAGTCATGGCCACTGATGGCCACTTTTTTGTTGTTGTTGTTGTTTTTTGGGGGTTTTTTTTGTTTGTTTGTTTTACACCAAACACAGCTTCTTAAACTCTTGCCCTAAATACCTTTGATTTTTATGCATTTCTAATTATTTGTACAAAAGTTATTTAATTATTTAAAAAGCTGTATAAAGACTTGTTAAAATTGTGCTAGTTACAAAAGCATTCATGGCTTTCATGTGCTTGCAACTGGATTTTTTAAAAACATTTCATACGGCACTAAAAAAAATCCCAATTAAATCTTTTTCAGTAAATACATTTCCAGTGAGGTTATTCACATGAACTTTTAACCAGACATCAGTATTAAATCAAAAAATGTGCAAATATAAAGAATTAACAACATTAAAGGCCATAAATAAAGTTATGTTTAATAAAGTGTAATGACACTTTAAAAAAGTACAGAACATGCTAATAAAAAGCAGTTATCCAAGGCAAGGTAAGGCAAGGAGCCAGCTGAAATCCCTAAGTAAATATACCCCCTATCTGTGCAAATTAATATCTGGGCTGGGTTAGTTAATTGATGGTCTATAAAAAGCTTTCTTTATTACCAAGGTGTCACACAAAAAAACATCTCATGATGGGTAAAAGGAAAGAGCTCTCCCAAGACCTTCACAACCTCATTTCTGCAAACATATTGATGGAATTGGATACAGACGTATTAAAAAATTTCTGAATCCTCCAGTAAGCACCATTGGGGCCATTATCCTCAAGTGGACGCAACATAACTCTGTCATCAACCAACTATGCACAGGAGCTCCTCGTCTGACCAGGGAGACAGAAGAATAGTCAGAAGAGCCACGGACCACTCGGAAAGAGCTCCACAAACACTTGGAGGCAGAAAGTACCATCATCTCAGAGAAAACAATAGTCAATGCACTCCACTGCTCACGCTCACCCCACAAGACTCCTTTACTAAAGAAAAGGCATGTTGAAGTTCGTTTAAAGTTTGCTACAACTCATTTGGACAGGCCTATGAAATACTGGGAGACCTTTGGCTGTCATACTACACACCATGTTTGGAGGAGAAATGGCACTGCACATCATCCATAAAACACCATACCGACAGTGAAGTTTGGAGGTGGAGGCCTCATGGTGTGGGGCTGTTTATCATCACATGGTACTGGCAGACTTCATATAATTGAAGGAACAATGAATGGAGACCTTAACCAGGAGATTCTTGAGAATAATCTGCTGCCATTCACCAGGATGATGATGAGGAGATGTGTTTGGACCTTCCAGCAAGAAAATGATCCAAAACATACAGCAAAGGAAACTCTCAATCGGTTTCAGAGAAAAAAAAACAAAGATGTTGGAATGGCTTAGTCAGTCACCAAACTTAAATCCAATTGAACAAGATTTAAAGACAATATGTTAAGAACAATGGTCCAAAATCACACCTGAATACTGTGGGCAATTCATTTCTTCATACAGGAAGTGTCTTGAAGCTGTCATTACAAACAAAGGCTTCTCCACTAAGTATTAAATAAATTTCAGTTATCGTGTTCAATACTTTCTTCCTGTCTCATTCCACTTTATTACACATAGACTTTAATGTTTGGATTTCTTTATATTTCCAAATTCCTTAAGTTAATAGCAGTCTGGTGAAAATATCATGCAAATAGCCTCATTAAAAATATATTTACTGAAAACAATGTTGATGCGTCTAATACTTATTTCCCCCACTGTATGTATAGGAGCATCTAAAAAATTTTAATATCGTGCAAAAGTTCACGTTTTTCCCGTAATTTAATTCAAAAAGTAGAGCTTTCATATATTCTACATTACACAAGATTCATGAGGATTCATTTACAAAGTAAAATATTTCAAGCCTTTTTCATTTTGATCTTGATGATTAAGCCTCTTGGAAATCCAAAATCCAGTATCTGAAAATATTAGAATAAAGAATTTATAATACAGAAATGTTGACCTGTGAAGAGCTCTAATCAGATAATTAACTCAAAACACCTGCAAAGGTTTCCGAAGCATCTAATCTCTCTGTCTGGTTCCGTACACACAACCACAGGGAAGATGAAAGTAAATTTTGTGTTTCATTTGGAAATCAAGGTCCCGGAATCTGGAGGAAGTTTCCTCAGTCAGTGATGATTTGGGCTGCCATGACATCTGCTGGTGTTGGTCCACTTTGTTTTCTAAAGTCGATAGTCAATGCAGCATCTACCAGATTTTAGAGCACTTCATGCTTCCACCTGCTGACGAGCTTTATGGAGATGCTGATTTCCTTCTCCAGCAGGACTTGGCACCTGCCCAGTGTCAAAAGTACTAGTAACTGGTTTACTGACCTTGGTATTACTGTGCTTGATTGGTAGGCCGACTCGCCTGACCAGAACCCCATAAATAATCCATGAGAGATACCAGACCCAACAACACAAACGAGCTGAAGGCCACTATCAAAGCAACCTGGGCTTCAAAAGCACCTCAGCAATGCCACAGGCTGATCGCCTCCTCATCTATAAAGTAATTCGAGCAAAAGGATTAAAGCCCCGACCAAGTATTGAGTGCATAAATTAACATACTTTTTAAATGATTAATTCTTTATTCTACTATATTTTTGATTTCCATAAGCTGTAAGCCATAATCAACAAGATTCAGACAAAAATAAAGCTTTAAATATTTCACTTTGTGTAATAAATCTAGAATATGAAATATTTGAGTTATAGAAAAAAAAAAACTTTATTGATTCATATTTTTTGAGATGCACCTCTATGTATTTGAGTTTAAGAATACTTTATGGAACTCCAATTTTACATAAGTGAAAACTTAAGTTTCCCACCTAAAGCAGCACTAATCATAAGTCAGTTATCTATAGAATACAACTTGTTCTGTGGATGAAGTCTCTGAATTTTATAAGTAAAAACAAAAAAAGGGGACACTGACAGTAAATATTCAAACAGGAAAGCAACTACTTCGGTCCTGTGACTCATATCAGTACTTGCCCTGACTCATAACTTAGTCCAAGAAAAGAAAAAAAAGAAAAGCTCCCCCATTCTCATGTAAATGGAACATTAACTGAAGCCCTTGTCCTGCATGTACAGAATTTTACATTGTGCTGCAGCCACACAATCGGCTAATGAGCAGGTATACGGCCAAACAAATCAAGAACTCCACAGCAAGCACATCAACAAAATTCAAATAAAAGAGCAAATATTAAGATTTATTTTATTTTTATTAAAAAAGGGGAAAGAAGATTTATTTAATACAAGACTACCAATTCAGAATGAAGAAAATTGTAATAACAAAAGAAAGTGTGTTCACATTACATCTGTAGATTGGTTTTCTGTGTCCACCTCTTTGTCCATCCCGCTTTCATCCCCATACAACCCAACCCCCAAAAATGATCGGGAGCAGTTCAGGAATCAAAATGAATCTATACACAAACTTGTATTCAATCTGTTCCTTAAGAATGAGACATGAGGAAACAAGAGCTGAAAGGACAAAATGACAGAAACAGAAGAAATAATCTAATAAAGCACATGGCAAGGGGGGGGGGGGAAAAAGCAGCCATTTTCCTCTATAGTTCATGAAAAAAAAAAAATCTGAAAATTTACAAGAAAATTTACCTCATTTATGAACTCGCACACTTGAAGCACACACACATACACACACAATGCCAAACAGTAATAAAAAGGTGAGAAATATGCATGGAGTCTTTCTGCTCTCTGCATCATTTCAACACTCACTATCCAACACGTCTAAAGGGCAGAAACCTTTATTTACAGCGCGTGTGTGACCGAGAAACAGCAAGAGAGTGAGAGAGGGAAGGGTTAAAGAAACCACAATTTGGCAGTGTGGGTGAGTGTGTGTGGAAAGTAGAGTTCTAACGCCGTCGTTTCTTTTTGCTGCTGGGAGGTGCAGCTGTTGACCGGCCCTTCCTTTTCCTGTTTGTACTCTCATCGTCCTCATAATGGCTCTCTCGGTCAGCTAGAGTGAGAGTGGGCGCATTTAATAAATAAATACATAAATAAATAAGGTGAGAAGAAGCAGCTTTAGTGCTCTACAGAAGATGTCCAAGAGTGAAACTGAAACACACCTTTTCTGGCCTCTTCCTCCAGTTCATCCCAGTCTTTGCCACTTTCCTCTTCACTGCCCAGTGATGCACTGTAGTCTGGAAAACAAACAAAATGTGGATCATAATTTGCAAAAATCATAGAATTACTTTATTTACATACATACAAACATGATATTTATATTTTATCTACACACACATCTTACACACAATAAATAATACAACAACGTGTATGAATAATTATATACAAGTCGTTAGATCTTGAATTCTGCTCGCTCTAAAACAGATAAAGTAGAGCGATAAGATTATATTTGAGTCAATATAGTACAGAGAGAAAGAGATAGCATGTGTGAATTACTTGCATTTGTGTCATGCATTTAAATACTGCATGCAACTGTACCCGTGTTACTATGGTTACAGTTGTTTATAGCCAGTGCATTAACTTAGAATTAAACTGACTTGAACTACCTGTGTATAACAGTTTCAACACACTTTCCAGCCAACCAGATGAAATTATTCAGACAAACCATAGTATAAACTACGGTTTAAAAAAAACAAACAAATCAGTACGGAATAGCATTCTAAACATGAAGACTACAAATACATCTTGTGATGAGAAGAGAAACTTACTTCCATTTTTTCTTTAATTTTCCATTTAAAAACATTTTAAAATTTCCGATCTGGTCAGGTTAATTTCCATAGTTTCTTTAATGGCACTTTAAACCGAACAGGTTCTCATGACCATTACATTTATTTAGCAGACGCTTTTATCCAAAGCTACTTACAAATGAGGAAATACAAGCAAAGCAATATATCAAGTAAAGAATAATTCAAGTAGTGTAACCATAAAAAGATGTGTATTACCATTTCCAGAGTCTTCCGTCTCTGAAGAGTAATCTTCATCACTGTCCTCTTCTTCCTCCTCCTCCTCATCAGCTGAAGGATTGAATGTCTCATCTTCCATCTCAGACTCTGAGTCCTCCTCTCCACCGCTTCCCTGCAAGCATAATTTCATGTTATGAACAATTCTCTATTGTATTCAGCATCATTACTCACACCACCACACTTCTGAATACCAGATTTATTTTTAAGATCACCCATCCAAAAGCAAACATACAATTTTGGGGAGTTTGACTATAAAGTTGATACAAATAAATGTAAAACTTGTCGGTTTGTAAAAGAGTTTCTTGAAGGCCAGGAGAAATGTCTGTTCACATAGGTCAGACACCATTAGTCTCAGAAGCAATATTGCAGATGTGGACGAAATATTTGGACCCTGGCACTGCTTAACTGGTTGCAAGACACATTTTAAAAACTAATTTCTCAGCTTATAACAGTCAGCCAACTCTGCACTCTGCTGGTCAGATTTGGTTTTACATTTAATTATGCTCTGTGTACATGAACCATAGCCATAAAGTCTACAAAATGTCAATAATTAGGACTTAATACTACTGCATTAATACTAATGCTGTTCAGACTATTTTACCTTGTTTCTGGGCTTGGGTACATGATTAATCATCATCTTTCTTATGAACAACCAATACATTTCCTTCTCACTTACCTCACTCTCAGGGTCAAGGAAGGACCAGCCGCCCTGTTCAAAGAAGCCCTCAGGGTCGTCAACGATGGTCTTCATGATCTTGGTCCAGTTCAGCGACTGAACTCCTTCTGTGTACTTGATGTCGCACGAGCTGGAAAGAAGGTAAAGTATTAGTTTACTGTAGAACTAGGTATACCTAAAATAATATTAGAAAATCCTTATACAATATCCTGTATTATATCCCAATATCCAGGTGAGATTATTCACAGAAGCAAAGGCAAAATGTATGCATAAACTATGGGAACTTTTTGGGAACTATGGGAAAGAAAAACCCTTTAATTGGATAGTACAGCATGGCGCAGAGTCCAATCCAAATCCAGAACCATCTATCTATCCCCTAGTCGAGTACCACTGCCATAACAGTACCGGTAATTGTAACAATTCTTTGGATATTGTGGGGTGCTGAATAATAGTTTACCATACTAGCAGCACTTTTATTGGCTTTGTTTGGGTTCACGTGCCACCAGTAAAAACAAGAGCATAAAAATTTTAACATTATGGCCGGCACAACCCTTAACTCCCCACACATCACCATTTGGTGGCTGCTAAAATTTTGTAACCTAATATACCATGAATACATAGTTACAGCTTGTACAGTGGACACAAACAACGTAACGTGAAATTACGTGTTATGGCACCATCTGGTGGAAAGTACTGATAAAAGATTTTAGCACAAAAAAAGGTAAAAGCAAATAAAAACAAAAAACAAACAGTAATGCTTTAATTGGCATCAAGTCTAAAAGTGAACCTACTTGAGCCACTCTTTAATCGGGTCGAGAGAGTTCACAGGCACTGCGTTGATCATCGTTACTTTCTTGTTGTAGTCTTTGTAGACTATGACGACGTCGAAGTTCTTTAGATGAAACTGCACACGCTCAAAATGAACAAGTTCCACTTCATCCAGCGTCACTACAAAAGGAGGCTAGAGAGGGGCAGGCAGAGAAAGCCTCCATTAGAGGCCCGCTAAACCGATTCCAGCCCTTCAGTACATTTTATTGGCCATCTGAGATGATCAGTTTGGCCATCAAGCTTTAGCCAACATTTCCAAGGTCACTAACAAACTTGACAGCCATAGATCAGAGAAGTAGCATATAAATGTGATTAATCTTCCTCAGATAATAATAAATCAACACCAATAATGCAAAAAAGGACAGCGAACAGTTTATGAGTCACACTTCATTATTACTATATGGACATGATTTTTTTCTAACTACATAAATGATATGGTTTAATATATAAAATAAGTAACCGTATATACAGATGCATGTGGTATAGAGAATAGAAGTGGCTTTGTGTCCTAACAGGGGAGGTGTCCTAACCCATCAGGTTAGTATTTTAACTTCTTTACTAGAAGTGTAACAACGCATTGACCCCATCTGCTGCGCCCAGGCATTTTAGCAGACTTGGTGCTCCATTTCCGGCTAAAATGACGCTCTCATCATGTTTCAAGCAATTATTTTTCCAGGGTCAGAGACTTTGCTTATTCAATCAAATTTTGGACAGAATTGATGCATATATTTCTTAGATATAGTGAACCTGTAGTATGCTGATATATAGTTCCTTATTTTGTTTTACACAGACAAAAAAGCACATTGTTTTGCACGGTATGATTCAGAAATAAAACATTTAAAAAATGGAAACTTTTACTTCATTCACTACAATGTATCGTTATACTCCTATTCTTTATGAACATAATTAAAAACAGGCTCATTGAAAGAGAAATTTATTCAGGATCTGCTATTGTTTTTGTAATCATTCATCCACCCAGATCTAACGGAATAACCCTGGTGTAAGGTGTGTCCACTCAGTAACATGCTCTAGTTTGTTTTGTGCTTTCACACTCACCCACTCAGTCACGTTGCAGAGTGCACTAGATGTTGGCTGTAGGAGACAAGTGCTTCTGTAGGGGGCGCCCTGGAACCTGCACACAGATGCACAAAAGAAACCAGTTTGATACCAAGTAACTCACAACAGGAAACCTCCCCAATCACCACTCATGAATGATAGTTTCTCACCCCAGATCTCGGAAAGGGACCTCGAATTCAAGCTCCTCCTTGGTAAGCGTCTCCACTTTCTCAATGAAGTTCTTAAAGGCAGACTTGAGCTTGTGCCTCATTTCACGCTCCATCTGCTCGGCGTACAGGTCATCTCGGTCGTGCATGTGCTGGTGCTTGCCCAAGTCTGTGGTAATCTCTCCCACCTCTGTGTAGAACTGTACATCTGTGTGGCGCTTCTTCCCAAACATGATGGCGTTCTGAGGCCCGCCAAAAAAAAACACCACAATGGAAATGTGAAGAAAGGTGGAAAAGATTGTTATACTTTTTTTTCCCCCTGATTCAATCATTAGAGGTTATACAGGCAGTGGCTCTCTCTTCCCAGGACTCATTAACCTCTTAACCACAGCTCAACCAATCTGGACTCCACACATTGATTTTCAGGGTCTTATGATTTAAGTGCTATCAAGCAGACCAAAAACAGTTACTTTATTTATTTATAAACGCACACGCATTTATATTACAGTGATATTTTTATTGGTTTTCTTTTGACGTAGTATTTTAATTTTTTTCTGATAACTTCCTGTTAAGATATTGTGGAAAATATAACATTGTTTAAGTGGAGGCTTTAAAAAAGCCCTCACGGGTTTTCTGCCTTTCCCTAAACTGGCGATCAAGTCGTTGGTTTGGAAATACTTCAAAGTTTCTGATAAGAACATCAAACTTGCCATCAGCAGGGTTTTTCCGAATAAACATCAAGAGGGGGTACGGCGCCGAAGCACTTTTGCACGACAGGGTTAATACATAATATGATTGTGTAGCATATTTAAACTGAAGCATATTTAAATCTGCAAGATACAGTGCTGCAAAGTTCATTACTGGACTGCTGTTTTGCAGACCATAATAGTTAATGTTACATTTAGATAATTGTATTAAAAAAAATATTTGATTTACAATCATTTAATGTTTTTTTTAATTTTAGTAAATGTTATTTTATTGGTATGTAGTTTTTCAATTCAGATTCATAAAATTCAGGAAATGAATTAAAAAGTCTAATATTAACAATTACACAACTTTTTTAAAAAAGGTTTTAAAAATAAATAAAAAATCTTTTTCAGTTTCCTTTCAGTGCTTCAGTTATTATTGCTGCCTTTTGGAAGACAGTGTGCTCTTGCCTCTTTTATATAAAATATCATTAAATTGCAGTTATTTTTGCAGGGGATTTAGGCTACTCTAGGTCAAATGTGCAGTAAGTCAATAGTTCAAATTATAGATGAGTGTGCATTCATAAAACATCCACTTGGAAAATTCAGCAACCATGGGCTGCTACAGTAATGCAAGAATTTAATCTTGCAAAACTGATCAAGGAATAAGTGATTGGCTTTGAATTGAGCTCACAATTCTCAAAAACCAAGACACCTATTTCATAAAGAAAATGCTGCTCTCCATATACAGCACAGAGAGACTAAAGAGGAGAGAAAAAAAAGGAAGAAAAAAAAAAACCCACACAGGCCATATACTGCTTAAACTTTAGCTACTTTTGTAACATTTTGTAACAGTTTAATGCTTGGGAAAATATATGGAAGTTATCCTGCATGAACATAAGCATATACAGATGTGCACCTTGAGGTGGAAATGTAATACGATGATCATTTCTCCATCACATGGCTGGAATATGGCGTGCTTGATGTTGTTGTACAATATGTCCACTTTATCACCACGCACTGACGTGAAACGGAAACCTGCGAACAGACAGACGTTAAAAATGTGATCCACCACAGGGGACTTGCAGCTACGCATGTGCCTATACTTTATATTAGCGAAAATTTACAGAGCAGCATACATCATATAGTCATATAGGTACAATCTGTAGGCCAGAAACTGGAGCTTGTTCGTGAGTTTAGACCAGTGGTGTCAAACTCATTTTAGTTCAGGGGCCAAATACAGCGTAATTAGATGTCAAGTGGGCCGGGCCAGTAAAATCATAGTATAATCACCTATAAATAACAAGTCAATTTTTTTACCTTTGTTTTCATGCAAAGACATTTATATTTAATGAAATATCCTTTTATAAAATATATCATGAGCAACCTCAGATTTCTTAAGACAAACGTGTAATTTGCTTCTGATTATGATTCACATATATCTGCATTACAACTGGTCACAGTGTTTATACAAATGCAAAAAAAAACTTCACAGGTATTTGGAACTGAAAAATATAGTATTTCACTTTAAAATTTATGGCATTGCATGAACAATAGGATTCCACCAAACCAAACTCTTTTGTACTGAAGCTGTTGACTAACATTAAATTGCACATTTTTAAAAAAACTATTACTCCATTCATCTCCGTCAACAAATAGAAAGCGGTCCATTTTTCATGGAAAACTCTACACTCTGTATCCACTTTTCAGCTTTTTGTCAGACATTTTGTCTAATGAGGGTGTGGGGACGAGTAGAAAATAGAGTAGACTACTTCGTGATAACAAACAGCAGACGGCGCATTGCTGCCATCTGCTGTTCAGTCCCAGAGATGTGCCGCGTTTTTACCCCACTAGCGGATCATTTAGGAATAGCATTTTATTAAAAATGACAAGTTCGTGTCTTTTATGCATATTTTTTTTTCACTTTCAAAATTCGTCCTGCGGGCCAGATTGAACCCTCTAGCGGGCCAGTTTTGGCGTTTGACACCCATGGTTTAGACTCATTATGTCTCATTTGGAACAACCGAAATGTGTTCATCAAAAACAGTTCTCCCAAATTCTTAGACCTGTAACATCTTAAGCTGACGATCCCAGTTATCTGATTCTGTATAACAACTCAATAAATGTAACTTTTATACTGACAACACTCATCAAATGGATTAATACTACAGTGTGCAGGATTTATTTTTAAATAAACAGAAAATGATGAATGAGGTTCGATCCTGAGCTACTAATAAGTCCTGTAATACTAATTTGTAGTTACTGCTGCATCAGGGATGGACAGAAATATATGTCCAGATACATCAAATGCCATCAATACTCAATTTTAGGCATGAAAGGAGGTCCAACTACACTGACTAGCAGGAGCCACAAACTAATCAGAAGAAAGTGTATAGGCATGAAGAATGAAAAAACAAAAAGAGGATGAAAGAGTAATATTACAAAAGAAGAACATGGATGGATGCATGATTGGCTTTGTTCTGTTTTCTTGCTGCTTTCTTGAACAAAGTCACCCGATTGATTCTCACGGGGGCCTTTGTATAGTTAACCAGTTAAGCTGTTTTAGCTATTCAGCTAAATCCATCTGCATTTTCTCTTTTGCACTGTTAATTGGGCAAAAGCAAGCACAAAACAGGTTCCATTTATTCTCTAACCTGGATTTGTTTTTGGTCATGATAGGTGGGCTTGGGGTAGATGTCCAATAAAGAGTAAGAAAATGCTTCCTCTCACCGTTGGTGTGCGCCTCCAATGAGCCCTGCATCCTCTTTTGGGCGATATTGGGCCGGATGTAAAGGTCTTTGAGCTTAGGGTTACTGCGGTTTAAGTTGATAACTAGCGAGTCCTGCTTGACGATGCCTTCTTTCTCCTTCTCCTCAGCCTCACGCGTCTTGTAGCGTTTCTGCACCTCCTTGATTATACGGAAGGCGTTTTGCAGGTTGGTGGAGGGAACCGACGTGTCGCCAGGAGACTTCAGGTTTGATGCACGGTATGTGCTGAGAGGACGCAAAACATCATAAAATTTGCCAAACATAATGAAATAAAATAAAATCTGGTCAGATAGTATGATGTTGCCCAAGCAGAAACATTGCTAACTATGCAAATATAGCCCTGAAAACAGGTTCTTCATTTTCAATCAGTTCTCACTATTGCACATTGTTTTAACCAAGACAGCATGAAAGGAATATTTTACCTTTATAACCCCAAAGCACATTGTGCACAATTTATAACCCCTATTGTCTTAAACTGAATGTTTTTTCACCCCCTCTGTAATCTGCCGTACATATTATCCACCTCATAGTCTTCTGACTATGCCACCATAAACACAGACTTAGGGGAACCCAATAATACATGGAGTTCTATCTTCCTCGCTCACCATCCCCCAACCACCATCAAGTAAAAACTTGATGTTCAGCTGTCATTACATACAAGTAGATAACTTTACAGAAGAAAATATATTCGGATTTCTGTTTTACATTGCGTAATTAGCCCAACTAATACCTTACTAACGTTAATATAAGAACAAAATTAAGGTAAAGTGCTCACATCTCTTTAACAAACGTGGCCTCGGGGTTGGGGAAGATGTTGCCTTCATGTCTCCCCAGAGAGCTGCCAGGAACGAAGAAGTTTATCCTCAAGTAGGTGTAGTCTCCCTCCACTGACATACTGATGTTCTAAACACAAAAATAAAAAGACAAATTGTTTATTTATTTATTTTTTTAAGTACACAAACATTTTTTGCCAAGTGAAAATTGTTCCAAGCGTTTCTGCTGGAAACCGGAACCAACAAGAATTTAAAATAAAAAAACCATCCTCGGCTATTCCTTCTTTTTTGTTTACCTTAATGGTGGCGATGTGAAAGGGTGTTGCTATGCCAAACACCGGCATGACAACGGTCTCGTACTTCTTGTCGATATAGAGCTTCATGTCCCGAATGTCCTTCTCACGAGGCATCTGGGACACGTTCTTGTAGGACACGTTTGACTTTCTGGCCCTATAAAAAAAACAAAACAAAAAAAACAAACCATTTTTAAAAAATATATATAAAAAGTTAAACTGGGAGTGTTCAACACTGCAATCCATAAAGACAACCTAAAGTTAAGGTAGAGTGGATAGAGGTTTAACTCTAAATTACTTTTTAAAAACCCGTTTTATTTATTTTACTATTCATCAATATAACAATCACATTTTCTCTTACTTTTGGACCTGCTGTTCGCCCTTCTGTTCCGTTAGACGCCTCTTGGCCTCTTCGTTCATCTGATTGGCCAATTCCCTCTGATGTGCTCGCCTCTTCTCTTCTGCGGTCATTTCGTTCTAACCAATTGAACGAAAAGAGTCAGTTCTTTGCTCGACAAATGTATTTATACACAGTTACACACACACACACACACACACGAATAAGCAACATAAGGCACTCACCCTGGTCCTGTCGGTCAACAGGGCAGCACGAGCTCCTTTACCCAGCAGTTCTTCAGCGTTATTTTCTTCTTCTTCTTCATCCTCCTCATCATCATTCTACATGTAGAGATATGCAACGCAAGACTGCACGTTTAATATTCTTCTTGGTTACCAAGAAGGGAAAAATTCCCCTAACAATGTAGGTAGTGCATACCTTGAGGAAAATGCCAACGTTCTTGATCTTCTTTTTTACTGGTGTTAGAACAATGGCTGGGTCCTCCTACAAATCATCAGAAAGACCACATTTACATCCAATCATGTGATTGTGCATTTACGAATGCAAAATGCATTAGTTATCTGGATTTCCTCATCTCCAGCTGCGTTAAATGGTAGACACAAGCTCAAATTGAGTGGACATGTCTACACGTCTTACCTCGTTGATCAGAACGGAGTCTCCAATGAACAGGGCGTACTTCTTCTGTTCCTCCTTCTTTCCCTCACTGTTCAGCATGTCGGCAAAACCCAGACTCACACTCAACACCATGCCTACACACATAAAATGGACAGTGAATGCTCACTGCTGAACTTCAAGAGAATCGCTACATGTTGAAGTGGCATTGAAACGGGCACTTAGACAAACCTGATTGTTCCACAGACCGATTGTGTACAGCATCGAAATGAGTGGTGATTTGAGCACAACCCATGACATCGGCTTCAGTTCCTGCCCACTGGTCCCTGATTTACATATCATTTGTATACAATGCATCCAAAGGACATCTAATTTACATGCAAAAAACACCATACCCTAATTGGTGCAGATGTTATGACAGTAAGCCAATACAAGGAAAATCCAATTATTTCTTTCCAACCAATCACTGGATAGTAGCCAGCTTAAAGGCGATATTTATGATAGTGAAGCTGCTTAGAGCAGGGGTTCCCAAGCTTTTCCAGGGCAAGGCCCCTCAAATTGCATTAATATTTGACTGAGAACCCCCCCCCCCTTTTGCAAGATGTCTTTAAAACACATTAAAAATACAGACTTCTGAATATATCACCCTTTTTTATTAATAATTACATCTTACATCTCATTAGGAATCGATTGCGTGTGTGTGTGTGGTTGTCAAGAGTGAGAATTTATTTTTCACACCAAATTTTCGAGGCCCCCCGGGCACCCTCACTTTGAAAGTTACTGGCCTAGAGGTACGAGATTGCTAAAAATAAAGCCGATTTATTTAAGGTGCGCAGAAAATGAAAACCTGAAAAGGTTTCAGTTTAATACAGTTAAAACAGAAGAAACAAAGGTCCAAGAGGTTTGTCTTTTGTAGGCCTCACAGTAATTGTGTGTGTAAAAGTAATCCGTGTAAATCAAATACATGTGAAGCTTTTCTGAATACTTTTCTGAATTCCTGAAATGTACACAACTCTGATGAATAAGGGCCACACTTTTACAAACTTCAGACCCAAGAGGATCTTTAGAGATCTGAGGCCAAAACAGAGTTTTAGAAAAAGTACATCCGTAGCCCTGGTCATCTATACAAATCTGCTCACGAAACAACAACCCTAGCATTCTTACTCAAATCCTTTGGTGTGCATTCTTACCTTTCTTTAATCTGTACTGGTTTTTAGCATTCAGGACCAGGGAGGCTTCCCTAAACTCTATCCCCATGGCGAACCTGAAACACACAGTGTGTGTGTGTGTGTGTTATAAGACAGACCGGAGATCAACCAGAGTCTAAGCTGAATGTTGAAAACTAGGCTTTCGATTTTCCTGATTTACCATTAAAATAATTTTTTTTTTCTTTTAAAGAAAGGAAAAGGTCATAGCAATTGGTCTACAAATAAGAACCTGCAATATCTTAGCAGTGACTGAAGGGACGGCTGTGTCAAAATTATCGCACCTACTGAAAACTGCACATGCTTTTGGAGACTGCGGTTCTGTGGGCGCGTATTTGCGTTTAACTTACCCCAAGTTTTTTGTGAGCTTGCCGACAAGGTCTGGTTTCTCCTTTTTGACATACTCCATGACAGCAGTGTAGGCATCACAGATCTTAACCCCTAAGAAAATTAAGATTTTTTTTAATCAATATATAGTATAACAAACTTTCATGATTACAGAATAAGATGTGGCAGAAGGGGAGAAAAAGGAGAAAAATAAATTAATTAAAAAAAAAAAAAATAGAAACCTCCACACAGAACACACTTTACTCCCTCACCATGCTTGAGTTCTTTGAGTAGCTCCTCCTCCACCTGTAGGAGGAAGTTATAGTTGTCCTGCATTTCCTGTGGCGGGTCCACCATGAGGGTACGCACCAGGTTAGAACAGTAGGACTTGTAGCGGATGCCCATAGCGCATGTTATAGCGCCAAAATGCATGTGATTCTTGTCACTGCAGGAGAGAGAGAGAGCAAAAATTATGAAAATATGTTCATAACCTTAATTAATGATGCTTTTGTACACTTTTCAGCACATTTAAAAAGCGAGCTTGTCTTGGCATCACATTCCCACCTGACCACGCTGAATTTGAGGCTGTAGTTACCACCACTCTGGATGATAGGAGGGTAGCACATCTCCACGGTCGAGGGATCGGCGCCACCCAAGAACTTCCTGTCCTCGATCGCCTTCTCGACCGACTCTGCCAGTCGGCTGTGCTTCACTTTCTGTTAACACATGAACAAGCTGCATAGTGGACATCCGGTGCAACACTAAAACAACGAGCATATAGGATTAACAAAAGGAAAATAAAAAGATTATCTAGCTAGCGTGGCCTTGAAGTGTTTAACATCCAGAATGAACAGGCTCTGTAGAAAACAGTCACCCTAATGCTTCAGTGACAAATCAAAAAAACACCCCAAATCTGTGTTCCTCACCTCATCTGCGTCCACAATTTCCATGACCCTTTCCTTGAAAAACTTTGTGAAGACATCACTGGTGATCGAGGCTGCTTTCTTCATCAGAGTCAGCTCTCCTTCCTCCTTTACTGCCATTGTATACGCCACCACTGCACTGATGTCCACCTAAGACAGACCCACATACAGACATTTGAGCATGATCTTCTAAATATAAATATAATCATCCCAGTTTTCTTTATAGACACATAATGCCTCAACAATTCTGGTTCTCTTAGTAACCATTCTCACCTTCTCCAGGCCCTCAGCAGTAAGCATGTCGTTCCAGCTCTTCATGTACTCTCCGGGAAACTTGTCCTTGATAAAGACACCCACGGTCTTCCCTGCTTTACTGCCCCGTATCGCTTCTATCATCTTCTCGAAGTTAGCCTTGTTACTTTCATTCTGAGACAACCAAAGAGAAGGTGAGATATTTAACACTGATAAAACTTAGAAAATATTACACCTTACATGCAACATCACTGAGTAAAAATGTGACAAATAACTGGTTGGGCACAAACTGCAGACAAACACAAACAGTTCTGAGTCTATAAATTCTATTCTCCCCATGACTGCATGGGTTTCCTTCCACCTCCCATAAACAGGTGGATTGGTTGGAATAAATTGTCCCAAGGTGCAATAGTAATAAATTATAATTCTGTATTTAAACTTAAATGAAGTCTGTTACATATACGTTACAGCATGGTGAAATTCTTGTCTTCACATATCCCAGCTTGTCAGGAAGCTGAGGTCAGAGCACAGGGTCAGCCATTAAATGGTGCCCCTGGAGCAGAGAGGGTTAAAGGGCCTTGCTCAAGGTGGCAATTTGGCACTGCTGGGGCTTGAATCCCCCCCAACCTTCCAATTAAAAACCCAGAGCTACCACTTCCCCAAATTTGGCAACATGATTGATAATGGCAGAGTTCATATATGCCACCTTCATTAGAAATGGAGATTATATATATATATAAAATGTATTTGTGTATGTGTGTGTGTATATATATTATATATATATTAAGCACATTTTCAACACACTTACAATGCTAATTATATGCTAATTACAATAATAATAATAATAATAATAAAACATTAAGTGATTACTTTCACAAATTTTAGATTGGCACAAGATAATCTTGTCAGAACATCCCCGAGGCCATCACGAAATGAAGCAAAAGGGTGTAATCTCTGACGGCAAAACAAAACAAGCGAGGAGGCTTGCAGCACTTCTACCTTTTCTCGAACCAAGAGTGTGATGGGTGGGATCCCGTTGGCGTTCTCGTTTCCTTTGGTGACTGACACCTGTTTGAGGAAATCCAGCTTCTTCTTGCTGGCCAAGAAAATGATCTTGGTCTCGCAGAACACCATTATGGTGTCGGTCAGCTCGTAGCCAAACAGCCATGTCTGTGTGAAAGCAAACCTTTATTTAAATTAACTTTATAAAAATAAAAAATAAAAGAAGAAAACACTCAAACAATAGCATACACACTGTTGAACGTATACAGTACTATTATGAGACAAAGTCATAAACCCTTAGCACTCACTCACTGAACACTCATCACAAATGAGTATTGATTGTAAGAGTCTAGCCCCTGACACCCCCCCCCTTTTCTTGTCATCCACATGCCTATGAATATTGAGTCATCTGTAGCCCTCCATACATACAGGTGCATCTCATAAAACTGGAACATTGCAGAAAAGTTCATTTTTCACCGATTTTCTTTTTATCTTGAGGACAGAAATAAAAAATCCAGTACATCAATGCAAGAATAAATAATTTATAGTAAAGAAATGTCGACCTGAGAAGAGCTCTAATCAGATAATTAACTCAAAACACCTGCAAAGGTTTCCTGAGCATTTAGTCTCTGTCTGGTTCCGTACACACAACCATAGTCATGCGGAAGATGAAAGTAAATGTTGCATTTCATTTGCAAATCAAGGTCCCAGAGTCTGGAGGAAGAGTGGAGAGGAACAGAATCCAAGTTACTTGAAGTCCAGTGTGAAGTTTCCACAGTCAGTGATGATTTGAGGTGCCATGTCATCTGCTGGTGTCGGTCCACTGTGTTTTCTCAAATCGAGAGTCAATGTAGCGTCTACCAGGAGATTTTAGAGTACTTCATGCTGCTGACGAGCTTTATGGACATGCTGACTTCCTTTTCCAGCAGGACTTAGCACCTGCCCACTGTGCCAAAACTTCTAGTAACTGGTTTACTGACCACTGTGCTTGATTGTCCAGCCGACTCACCTGACCAGAATCCCACAGAGGAACTATGAGACACCCCAGACCCAACAATACAGACGAGCTGAACGCCACCATCAAAGCAACCTGGGCTTCCATAACAAACACCTCAGCAGTGCCACAGACTGATCGCCTCCATGCCACGCCGCATCGACGCGGTAATTCGTGCAAAAGGTTTAAAGCAAGTATCGAGTGCATATGTTAACATCCTTTTCAGAAGGTTGCCAGTTCTTTATTATAAATTCTTAATTCTAATATTTTGAGATACTGGATTTTTCATTTCCATGAGCTGTAATCATCAACATTTAGGCAAAAAAGGCTTGAAATATTTCGCATTGTGTAATGAAACACACACACACACACACACACATACATATATATATATATATATATATATATATATATATATATATATATATATATACACACACATACACACACACATATGAAAGTTCCACTTTTTGAATTAAATTACAGGGGGGAAAAAAAAAAAAAAAAAAAAAGTCACCTTCTCCCACAATATTTTAGTTTGTTTTTAGACTTCCTTTTCCTTCCTGTGTGTGTGTGTGTGTGTGTGTGGTGTGTGTGTGTGTGAGTGAGCGAGAAATCTTCAGGCTACATCCTTCACGAAGACTGAACAGGAAGAAGACAGGTGCACCTCCATGCCTCTCTCCATCTCTCTCTGCATGAAAGCCCCAGTGAAGTTTACTCACCTCAAGTGCAGTAGACTTCGCATACACGATCTCCTCATCCACTCCAACGGACACCACGATGGCGTCCACCTTCCCAAACTCATCCTCACCTTTCTGTAAAGAGAACGAACACACACACACACACACACGGTGGTGGCGGGGAAACACACAGAGAAGTCCTCAGGATTATTCAGGAACATTTTCTGGTGGCAGAAAAAAAAAGATGCAAGGGCGAAAAACCCTGAAAGCTCTGCGGCTAATAAGATCTTAATTAAACATCTCTCAGCCTGAACTGAAGAAAGGTGGCGGATACGAGGCTTCAAACGTGAACACGCTAAGCTAAGCTACTTTCTACAACGGGGAAGATGCTAGCCGCTGACCCGGACGCGTGGCTAGCCGTGCTAACTATTAACCTCAAACCCCCACGGTTTCAACAGAGTCAGCCAAATAACGAGGGGAAATACCCACAAGAGAAAATAGAACCCTTATTTTACGGTGTAGTGAAATCAAACAAATATAAATAAGAATTTTAAACAAAAAAAAACCCCGCACACAGCTAACATGCTAATACACGATTAGCATCCGGACTGCCGAAGGCGCTGAGAGTCTTACAGCGCTAAACTAAACTATACTAAACTAAACTAAAGACTCGAGCCTCTGCGCTTTCTTCATAAATAAAGAAGGCTGTATTCCAGAAGCAGGACATGTCTGTGCATCACACATATCTCACGGCGGTGTTAAAGCGCCATCACCGCCGATGTGTGAACGGTCTACAGGCAGGCCTCTCTCCGTCGCATCGCGGCAGAAAGCAGGATTTTCCTCCGTCCAGGTTTAACGGGTTATTGTTTTATTTATTCAATTTTGTTTTTATTTTTTACCTTCCAGTTGCCGTACAGCCGTTTAATCCGGCGGTAGTAGGCCTCCTTGTCCAAGTTCACCGTCATGTCTCCTCTTCAGGTGGTGGACTAACTCCAGGTCCCGGCTCCGGAGCAGGCCGGAATCTCACCGATCTCCGCGTTCTCCCTTCCTCTACCCGCCTCACAGCGAAACCGCTAGCTCGCGGAGGATTTATCGACTTTTATTTGTTTATTGGTCCGCGCAGTGAACCTCCACGCATCCGTATTTTTTTAACGACACTTTATTATAATAATAATAATATTGTTATTATTATTATTATTATTATATTTTTTAATTCGACTGCACGAGCTGCTCGAGTCAGTCAGAGTCCGCTAGCGCCATGGCTCATTCAGATGCATAAATACCGCCAAATGCGCATGTATGATATTCACCGCACCGCCACGCACATAATTACGGCTCTTTCTCCCTCCGCCTCCTCCTCCTCCTCCTCCTCCGAACGACTTCCCTCCTTCTCTTCTTCTCCTCTCCACACCTCAACCCCTTCAGTCAGCACTGTTAGATATTAAAGAACACGAAATGAACACTTCCTTTATTTACTCCCGAACACCTTCTTCTGTCTCTGCTCTGTGTAGTTACAATCGTGTTTGGTTCCTTCGCGTTAGAACCATGGCGGAGATACACACACAGGAATATACAGCAGGGGATCGTTCCAGAGAATTTGCTCTTTCTCGTTTAAAAATAATAATACAAAAATACATTTATATATATATATATAAATTTTTTAATGTACATTTATAGTGAGTGTATATACATGTATATAAATATATATATAACCGCCCACCCCAAGCTATTTTGTGTTTAGGCTCCTCCCATGTCGCTATGAGCACGCGCAAGTTTCCCGCCTTTCCGAATTTTCCCGCCAATACCAGTCATTTAAAATGGTTCCCACACAAAGAAGAGAAGGATGTAGTGAAACACCACAACCTCGTGGGGGTATAAAATATACGCTGGGTCTCCAACCACGTTGTACTGTGCTCACACAGAGATGCACTATATGGGCAAAAGTTTGTGGACTTCTGACTAACACACACACACTATATATATATATATATATATATATATATATATATATATATATATATATATATATATACACGTATATATACACAAATATACAGTATCACAAAAGTTAGTACACCCCTCACATTTTTGTAAATATTTGATTATATCTTTCATGTGACAACACTGAAGAAATGACACTTTGCTACAATGTAAAGTAGTGAGTGTACAGCTTGTGTAACAGTGTAAATTTGCTGTCCCCTCAAAATAACTCAACCCACAGCCATTAATGTTTAAACCGCTGGCAATAAAAATGAGTACACTCCTTAATGAAAATGTCCAAATTGGGCCCATTTAGCCATTTTCCCTCCCCGGTGTCATGTGACTTGCTAGTGTTACAAGGTCTCAGGTGTGAATGGGGAGCAGGTGTGTTAAATTTGGTGTCATCGCTCTCACACTCCCTCATACTGGTCACTGGAAGTTCAACATGGCACCTCATGGCAAAGAACTGAGGATCTGAAAAAAAGAATTGTTGCTCTACATAAAGATGGCCTAGGCTATAAGAAGATTGCCAAGACCCTGACACTGAGCTGCAGCACGGTGGCTAAGACCATACAGCAGTTTAACAGGACAGGTTCCCCTCAGAACAGACCTTGCCATGGTCGACCAAAGAAGTTGAGTGCACATGCTCAGCTTCATATCCAGAGGTTGTCTTTGGGGAAATAGACGTACGAGTGCTGCCAGCATTGCTGCAGAGGTTGAAGAGATGGGGGGTCAGCCTGTCAATGCTCAGACCATACGCCGCACACTGCATCAAATTGGTCTGCATGGCTGTCGTCCCAGAAGGAAGCATTTTCTAAAGATGATGCACAAGAAACCCTGCAAACAGTTTGCTGAAGACAAGCAGACTAAGGACATGGTTTACTGGAACTACTGGAAATGTCCAGTGGTCTGATGAGACCAAGATAAACTTATTTGGTTCAGATGGTGTCAAGCATGTGTGGCGGCAACCAGGTGAGGAGTACAAAGACAAGTGTGTCTTGCCTACAGTCAAGCATGGTGGTGGGAGTGTCATGGTGTGGGGCTGCATGAATACTGTCGGCACTGGGGAGCTACAGTTTATTGAGGGAATCATGAATGCCAACATGTACTGCGACATACTGAAGCAGAGACTGGGCTGCGTGGCAGTGTTCCAGCATGATAACGACCCCAAACATATCTCAAGGTGACCACTGCCTTGCTAAAGAAGCTGAGGGTGAAGGTGATGGACTGGCCAAGCATGTCTCTAGACTTAAACCCTATTAAGCATCTGTGGGGCATCCTCAAACGGAAGCTGGAGGAGCACAAGGTCTCTAACATCCACCAGCTCCGTGATGTGGTCATGGAGGAGTGGAAGATGAGCTATATTATATATAAATATAAAAACAGCAAAGGGGGACTAAATTCAAAAACAGGCACGTATGGGTGTCGGTGATTCAGGTGTTCACAAACTTTTGGCCACGTAGTATATTTATAGCTAGCGTGATTCTGGTCTGGGTAATAAATATAATACAAAGAGCTAGTTTCCAATGCTGTTTCTCCTAAGGCTACCCAAAGGCCATCCTCAATGTTACCCAGTTCTACAAGCTATAGTTTACGCTAAACTAAAACGGTAAAAACAGTCCCACCATGATTTCATGATTTTGCATTTCCAGAAATGAACGCGTTATTCGGGAGAGCGTGCAATTTTTAAAAAATTATGGCAGATTTTAGGCCAGGACGCGTCCTGTGACGTCATCACATCGCAAATTCAGCCAAAGCCCTTTTTGATTGATGTGCATCAAACAGTAGTACTTCTAAAAGGTCTCATTTACCAACAAACATCACTGCGAAAGAGCACGCAAAATTATTTCATGCAGCTGCAATTTCACCAAAAATCACACTTTTCCACAAAATAAGCTCTGCAAGTTGCATCACAAATTTGGAAAAAACCCACAGCAAAAAACAAGCACTTCTTGCCACAACAATCACACAAAAAAGCTCTGAGAAATCCTGTAAGGAGTGTAAAGATACTAAAGTCTACATTTAGTCACCTTTAGCTAGCTAGCTGCCTGGTTTAGTGCAACTGGAATACACAGATGAATTTGCTCATCAGTCCAAACAACCCCGGCATAGCTTTACGGAGTCTGTTCACAAAAACAGCAATTCTAACATATTAACTTTATTAAAGAAATAAATAAAAAAAGCTTAATTTGAATTGCATTGGGATGGCATCAATCACATACACTGATTTTATTGACATCATGCATCAGTTCTCTTTTAGACATTTTCACAGAGAAGCAACACGCAAAACAAGTGACTCGTGCTTGATGTTTATTTAACATGAAAAAATGTCTACTCCACTGATGCCAAGTCACTAAAAAGGAAAATGTTTTGTAACAGAATATAATGTAGAAATTCTGCAATAAGTCTCCAACACTGTCTCTTGCTGGTTGCAAAATAAGGAACAAACTCCATCCTGGAATATAAAACACTGATCTTGTTCATTATATTTAAAAACTCGTGTCTCATTGTTCAAAACATAGTATCTTGCCCATGTAAAAGGTTTCCACTAGAGCAATGATCCACAATCCGAGGTGTTGTGTGTATGTCATGATCCCAGTTTGGAAATCTTTCAAATGTCCTTATGCAGGTGAGAAATAACAGTACAGCAAATTACAGCTGTACTCATCAGAGCTAGTCCTTCACAACTGACGTTTCTGAGCCTTTTCCTCCTCCATGAACTCGCAAACAAAACACACTCATTCTGCATAATTGGAAACATAAGTGGACATTTTGGAAAGCAAGTAAAAAAACAACAACAGACAAACAAAAAATCAGACACCGTCATTTGATGCCAGCTTTCATCATATTTCATTCATGGTTATTTTTATTGATGTAAAAATATTTTACATCAATCAAAAATGTAGTGCCTTTATGGTGAGCTATGTTACGTATTTTTTACAACGTTATTAATATGGCCTTGACTCCACATGGACCTTTCTGGCCTTTTTTTATTTTCTTCATTATTTAAATATGTTGGGTGCACAAATTTAGGATCAAACCGCACTAATAACTGACAAAATTACTTAGGTCACATTTCTCAAATTCTTCATACAATTTGGCTTTTTATGCTTGATTTCCAAACCTTTATTTCCCCCTTAAAATTGATCAATTTAAGGATTTTTTTTCTTTTAAATACGAGTTTTCCTCTAAATTCCAAAGGAATGAAATGCGCTCTCAGTCTTCACTTTTGTGCTTAAATGGTTAGATTAACTATGTAGCTAATCAGTACAGCTAATAACTACCGTGTATGCAGTTAGCCATACTGACGCTGACTGGTCAACTTATCCCTTTAAAACCATCACATTCACCATTAGCTTGAGATGTAAGTAGTCATATATGATAACTGAATCAAAAATATTCCCCTCAACGGGGAGATTTCCTATGTATGCAAGCCACTTTCTCTCTCTTTCACTCTGCCTTCATCCCTGTCTCACTTGACGATTGGTGCACTGGGTTTTAAGTGACGGTGGTGGAGTTCTGTCCTCTGATCGCACACCATGCCATGAACACGTCCCTGTGGGAGAACGACAAAAAACACTGCTCAGGAAAACAGCAGATATAAAACAGGTCAACAATGTGATGGTCAAAAATAATTCGAACATGGAGTACATAAGGATGCGACAATAAATGAGCACGATGTAAGGGCTGGATATGAAGTGATCAGTAATATTTTAGTTTTCGTTTTGTCATCACCATTTGACAATTTAAATAATATGCATATACAGACATGGTAAAAATAGTCAACCTAATGTGCAATAAAATACAATAGTCTGCAATGAAATGAAGATTAATACTGATTTAGGAATATAACGCAGATCGTAGGCGTTCAGATAAATCTTTACAGACTGCTTCACTAGATCATAGATTATTACATTTTACTTTAACAAAACATTTGTTAATCTGTTTCTTATTAGACTTTGATAATACAACTCGAGTGTATAAATCTGATTTGAAATACAGCTGCATTACAGTCAGAGCTGCTGTTAAAGAAAAAAAAAACTCAAAACACAAAATTCCGCAGTGCTATGAATTGATACAAATTGTGGCCTCGGAAAAAATAAACAATGCAAGCGTATCCTTTTGCAAAATCTTAAAAGACCTTCAAAACAGGATAAGCTGCTTAATTATGCTGAACCCTCAAGGGTGAAATTCCACAATTGTCTGAGTTTGCATTGAAATAATTCAATATATGCTGTAGTAGTATCAGTGGACTTTTTCACCAAATATCATGTTACGGTGGTCAAGTCTTTTATCTTTCTCCTACACTTCCACCCACATTACACAATAAAGACTATATTTCCTATATTATACCCTCCCCATATCAGTTATATCAGTTTTTAGACTTATGGCATTCTTAGTGGCCTAGTGAACCAGTATCAGGATGTATTTATTGACAGAATTCAAAGCACTTCTGTACGTCACTCTGGAAAACTGCTTGTGCTAGATGTCGTAAATGTAAACAAAGATTTATGTTTGCTAGTTGGGTTTAAGTGAGAGGTGTGGGTGTGTGTGTGGTATTTCTGTACCTGCAATGTGTGGCCACACACTCGTTGCTGCAGTATTCTCTGTCCCAGTCTTTGCTCTCCACTGGCAGCTTGTTGCAGCCGGCGCGCACACACACAATAGGACCTATAGGGGGAGCCACCTCATGCGCTGGAGAGCTGTTCAGCTCCACCTCCATCTGAGGGAGAAGGAAGGAAGAGCAATTAAACAAATGATAATAAACACACACAGATAAAACATCAGGTCCGACTCATGTTCTGTTCAGTTCAAAAAAGGAACGCATCACCAATTAGCCTGTCGCTGATTACTTTCCTAGAACAGCACGTTCCAAGGTGTTTCATTGTCTACATGCTTGCACTGCCCTACAATAAACAGAACATGAGGGTCTGGTGTAATTATTCATCATCATACCCTTTCCTCTGCTTCTGTGGTGACTATAGTGGCAGGCTGCACCACTTCCACCTCCATGGCGGTGGCAGAGGGGTCAGTGGGTGCCTCTGTAGTGCTGGTCACAATAATTGGCGTGGCCACATCTGCCTGTGCCGGGGCAGGGACGATCTTGATCTGTAGCGGAGGAGGAGGCGTAGCAGTGATGGTGGCGGTGGTCTGGCCGACCGCACCCCCTCCGCGAGGTTTGGCCTGGAGCGGTGGCGGGGCAACAGAATGCACCATCTGCTGGAGGCGTGGAGGCGGTGGCGTGTTCTGCATCTGCTGCAGGGGTGGCGGCTGGCGGGCTGAAGGCAGCTTGGGGATGATGATCTTGGTGACCATGGCCAGTGTCGGGGTGGGCACGGTGGGCGGACCCGAGGATGCGGGCGGCTTGTGGGCGCCTGTGCGAGAGCGCGTGGTCACCTGTGGCAAGTCGATGATGATGTTCGACGTGCAAATATTGGTGATGGTGTTGTTGTCGGGTGCATGCACCGGGATGCGGCTGGAGCGTGTGGGTGTCGGCTGAGGGGGCGGAGCCTCAGGAGCGGGAATCACAATAGGAACGGCGGGTGGAGAAGGCGCCGTATCCAGCACCTCAATAGTGGGCTGCAAAGGTCAATAACAACTTGTGTAAAATTTTATGCTTTGCACAAAAAGATACAATTTCTAGAGTATACAACAGTTTCGTTAGTATTTGGTGAAAAAGGCACCTAAGCCTGGGATACCTGGGATAGCTGACTGGCTCTGTAAGCAGCCAGTGCTTTAAGATACTCCTTCTTAGCAGCTTCAGTCTTCCTCTTGTAGACCTGAAGCACAAACAGGGTTAATCAGGTATCTGAGCAAATCTTTTGACCGTATCTGGCTTATCCAATAAAAATACGTATGTAAAATGACGCATACAAGCCAATTATCAGCCAAGAAATGCAACCAATTATGGCATGAAACCCTATGATCACACATTTAACAGATTCACACCTGCTTCTGCTCTTCTCCCAGACTGTCCCACATGGAGGCGACGATCTTAGACACCTCTCCAAACGTAGCATTGGGGTTCTGGCCCTTGATGGCTGCCTGCGTATCGCGGAAGAACAACGCGTAAGCCGAAACCGGCTTCTGAGGCTCGTTAGGATCTTTTTTCTTCTTGCCTTTTTTGGCTCCTCCTCCAACACCTACAGCTTTCCGGGCGAGGGTGGGCGGAGTGGAGGACACTGATGCGGCAGGCTGCTCCGAAAGAGCAGGGGAGAGAGAGATGATGCCAGGAGAGACGGAAAGAGAGACAGGGGACTCCACTAACACGCTCTTCTGGGCCAGAAGGAGATGGACAGATGGAGGGAAAGGTGAAAGAAGAAAAGAATTGGACAGTAAGAAAGAGAGATTAGTTTTAATTACGTTTCAATTTTTAATTTACGACTGTGTAATTTGGGTTTAATGTAGTCAGGTTTAAATTAGCCCAAGTTGTGATCTAAACAGAAACACTCAACTCTTCTGAAGTCATCCATGTCGTCATCCTGCAGAGACTCTGAAGGTGAACCGGTGGCTGACAGTGGCTGGTCAGGTGAGTGTGCGCGTGTCAGAATGGCCCCGCCCCCTAGACTAAGACCCAGCTGTGCACTAAGCTCCGACTGGTCAATGGTGGTCAGCGGATTGTGCCCCAACAGGCCGTGATTCATGTCCGGGAGTGGCACGTCTATGGTCATGGGGGAGGAGCTGCTAAACTGTGAGCCCATGGGATGTCCAAGATCCTGGAACGGTCAAATCGTTTAGGTTCGGGTTTAAAATCAGTTCTTGCATCCAAGATAAGATTAACATTTAGGCTTCGTTCATTGTTCTTAATAGATAACTGTACTATTTTTATAAATAAGAACCTACAGTATATGGGTCCTTTACACCCATGCCTTTTAAACATATATAAGACATCTCCAGTTGGAGAAATATCAAAACAGACCTATTTTACTATTTTAGGAAACTATTCACGTATAGCTGATATTTTTATAGCCATATTTTCTCCTCACCATTCCCAGAGATGATCCCAACATCGGTCCGCCTCCTTGCTGGGTCATGAGGCTCAAATGCTCAAGCCCTTGTGTCGCTGGGTTTACAAAGGTCGAGGCAAAGGAAGGGTCGTCACCTTGCACCACGGCGTTGCCTGGGACGACAGGGGCTGGACCACCATCGCCCAGCTCTCCGAAGTGCGACACCACATCCGAAACACTGAGGGCCGAGTCGGGGACGAGGGAGATGGGTGGGATCTCAAATTCCTCATCACCCAAACTGGGCGTGTGGAAAGTCTGCAGTAGGAAGATCGGGTTTTGAGAAAGAGTGAGAGTGAGAGAGAGAGAGAGAGAGAGAGAAATTCAGTTCTAACCTTACGGTAACCACACATATTGGAAGGCTTTGGTCTGTGCAGCACTTTAAACCATACTACAGATTTCTTTGGGGCTTTAATGATCTAGAAGTTAATTTAGTCATTCACAATTTTAACTACTGCATATCATGCTAAATTACCTGAAAAGTGATTATTTACAGCAGGCAATCAAACACATAATTAGTGACGTGGCTTAGGGCTGGGCAATACGACTATATAAAATATACATCATGATAACTTCTGACAACACATTTCTCTGATCTATCGCAGTATCAGTATAGTCCCATTTTTATAATAATTGTAAACTCTGACTGGAAACAGCTGATAAGTTAAAATTCTGTAAGCTTGTCAGTGTTAAATAATTTTATTTTTGGTAACATAAAAGAGTCATTAAACTTATCAAATGCAACACTAACGCTTTATAAGTAAACCTATACATGTCACATCGCCTATGTGCCTGAAAGCATTTTGAACAAAAACACAGAATCTCGTGGGGGAAAAAATGTGGAGACTGAAAACATTTTCAGTTACAATAAAAGTAATCATAGAATGTTAGGTTATAAAACAAGAACAATTTAGCTAATACCTTATAAACACAAAATAAATAAACCCCCCCCAGCTACCTGAAAAGAAAAAGGGTCAAAAGGAGCACTTTTCTGAGGATCTCAGTGCAGACAAACAAGTGCATAGACAGAGACAGACCAGCCATCTAATGTAACTAACAATCTTACTTTAGAGCAACACTCAATTCTAGTCACTCAGGGCTGGAGATCAGCACAGTTTGGTGATCTTCCTGCTTACAGACATTCGCTAATCTGTAATTCTCTCGTGAATTAAGTAAAGAGTAATTGATGAAGGACCGTTGAAATATTAGAAAATAACGCACACCCCGTGGTGGTAATGGTAACACTTTCGAATGATTCCACTTGTACCACAGTTACCACGTCTCAATACACTGTTCAGATGTTTTATTTTAAGACATTGTGGTAATGCTCGTGCGTGTGGAACTAATCTATTACGCATCCCAGCAATAAGCTTACTTGTTCAGAGTTTTACGTGTTTTATTACTTCAGAAAATACAGCGAATAAATAAATAGACACACATGCGCTCTCACACTCTCTTTTTCCTTGCCCATCCCCCCCCTAATAACTGCACATCAACGACTCAAGCCTCCACTTCACCTCGTGACCACATTACCACCTCGGGTGCGCATTATTTTACTGCCATCAATTATTATTCACATATTTCTGGAAATTATCAATTGTCTTGTCATTTTGTTTGCTGTTAGATCTGTGTGCTGTTGCGGACAGTAACTTCAATGTTTCCGTTATTTCAGTTCACTCGAAAGCGAAGTGATATGGAACTGTAATGCGGTCAGGACCTGACTGGAACTACTTTATCTGTGCATTTACTGAAAGAATCGAGAACTCAACAGTGGTATAAATCAGTTTAATTAATTAATTAATCTTCATCCGCTTATTCAGGGTCGTGGGGAACCTGGAGCCTATCCCAGGAAGCATTGGGCACAAGGCGGGGTACACCCTGGACAGGGTGCCAGTCCATCGCAGGGCACAATCACATACACACTCACACACCCATTCATACTCTATGGACAATTTACCAAGCTGCCAATCAACCTACCATGCAGTCTATGGACTGGGGGAGGAAACCGGAGTACCTGCAGGAAACCCCCGCAGCACGGGGAGAACATGCAAACTCCGCACACAGATCACCTGGCGGGAATCGAACCTCGGACCCTGGAGGTGTGAGGCGAACGTGCTAACCACTAAGCCACCATGCGCCCCATTAATTAATAAATTAATTAATTAATGCAATCGTGCTTTGACCCCACACCATCTGAATGAGGTGGTCTCGGCCCGATCGCGATCGAACTCCGGAGCGGTTCGCTTATGTCGATAAAGCAATCTGACTGACGAATCAACTTCACATAGCAATGCATGATGTGAACTACGTTGTGTAAAAATCGTGTTTGTTTTGCTAAAGGCTCGTAACATGAATCGTGGTTTAACTCGTGGTAAAATGCCTCAGTGGAATTTACTTATAAGAACATATTTGTGAACTTTCATAAACGCTTCATAAAAGGTGTTTAGCGAGCGTTTCAAGGAGATAATTGCTTTAATAAAACCGGTGTGTCGTGTGCGGTTATTCCCAGAGAGTCGCTTTTGAAATGTTGTTCATAAAGAAGAAGAGTAAAGGGCATTAACCCATGTGCATTTTATGTTCTTTTCAACTTCTTGTTCCTGCATTTCCAGAAGACGTGAACTTCACCACATTCACAAACCCTTGTTTGTGCAGTCTGTCCAATAGTCTCGCACTATTAAACACAACCAGTGGAGATTAAAAAGCTGGATCAGCTGACGGGAGCTGTGCGTTTCTTATTGTTACAGGAAGTCGAAAGTAAACCTTGCCCGATAACTCAGGGTCGGATTACACGAAACCTGTTAATAAACACAGTGTGTGGTTCAAGACACACACAAACCGCTCAATCGGAATGAAATCAAATGCATTGGCAGAAATCTTTGCGAGTTCGCACATGCTCTCCGAAGAATTTTTTTTTTAAATAAATAAAACCGTACTAAATAGTACCATTACTCGTCACTGAGGTGGCCTCATTTTGCTTTTCAGACCATACAGGAGCTTGATTTTTCTGCTGCTTTTTTCAAAATCTTGATTTGTTTGGTTTTTTTGTGGAAAACTAATCGAACTGGCGAAATTACAACTGCACGAAATTGTTTTGCATGATCTTTCACAGCGATGTTTGTTGGTAAACGAGACCTTTTAGCTGTACTCGTGTTTGACGCACAAGAATCGAAGAGGGCTTCGGCGTTGTGATGACGAAGCCCAAAATCTCCAGAAAATATGAGGTCATTTTGGAAAAAAATTATAAAAATCGCAAGCGCCGTCACCAAATCATTAAGGAGGGACTGCCTTTTGTACCTTTATTATGCATCTTTCACCTGGAAGTGATTCAAACGATTTAAGGTACATAATTAGAGCGCAATCTGTAATTAAAATGCATTTAGTGCACTCGTCTAGTTCAAAGACACAGTTAAGGTATAAAATATGTAGCCTTGAAAGTACCACTCCAACACCAAGAGCTGTAGAAGAAAGGTGTACCCAGTGAGTCTCTGGAACTAGAAGCAGTTCCAACAAACACTTGATACTGGCTTTAGGATTAGGTCTAAAGTGTGGACAATGTGAACAATGACATGGACAGAAAGAAGTAAAACACTCTGTACGCAAAGCACCTCAGCATCCTGGATTTGAAGGGAGTATGTGGAGTGGAGCGGTACCTCGGAGGAGGACAGGAAAGGATGGCCCTCTCCACTGATGGGCAAAAAGTTGTCGCTTCCTCCCGGAAACTGAAAAAGAATCCAAAGCAAACGATCCAAATTGAAAAAAACATTTTATTTTCAAAAATCAACTTGCATATTAATCTTTATAATTAACATCTTTAATGGCATCCAAGGTTTACTCTGAAATTAAATTCTGACTGTTTTATTTTTATTCTACTTAAATTTCTTTCATTCATTGACATGTTCTATTTTCACTTTATTGAACAGTTTCCTACACTACCCACAATGCCATTCGACCAGCTTCTGATAGTGGCACCAGACGAATTTAGATCTTGCTTCATCGTTGCCTAAACACAGCGATGCAGTGGCACATTAGTCTGTCCAGCTTTCACACCTCCTCACCTGTACACTGTTTCAAAGCTTCAACTTTCATTCTAACACCACTTCTGAACACCCGCGCATCAAAGATCGGCAACCTGCCGAGCGTTTTCTGGACTCGAAGTCCTCACTACTCCAACGCAAGATCTCTCCTGCGTACCATGCTAAATGTCGTTGAAAAACGAGTGACTGAGAGCTCTAGGACGTTTGTTTCCACGGCGAAAAAACCTGGGTGTTATGAAACAGCTGATTTTTTTGTAGAAAATACAACCTTGTGTGGTTGTTTTATTGCTCTGAGTTTTCTAAAGCGACGCGTCATAAAATTATTCCAGACAGGGGCGTAACCTGGCCTGGGGATTCGGAGTTGTAGCCTCGAAGATTTTTCTTTAGCCCTGAATAATTCTCCACTCGGAGTGAATTGTCACTACACAACTGAACGTCAGTAGAAGACGAAGGCAGTGTTGTAATTTTAGATCTTCACTGAAAGGAGGTGAGACCCATCTGGCAAGATTTACAGGAAAATACGTGGAAATAGCCTACTCATGTCTGACAGCTTTCAATTCTACTAAACGCTAGCTCACACAGTCAGTCAGTGCGAGGGGGGAATGGATAAACACTATTTTTTTTTTTAACTAGTAAAGGAGTTGAATGGGTAACATCCTTTCATGCTGAGCAGGAAAACAAGGTGTGTAAAAGTCTAAACAAGCTCCAAGTAGAGCATAAGGACAGATAATGTACACTACATGGCTCTGAAGCAGCTAAACCCATGCTGTGAGAGCTTAATGACACCAAACGAGCCTAATTAGAAAAGTCTGATATATTAATCAGTCTGGTCATCTAACAAACAGAGACGACACCTTAGGTGAGTTTTACGAAACCCAACTTTGTCCAATTTTCACATTTCTTTAACCGCCCAAAAAAGATTGCATTGAAAGTCTATACAGAAGTAATGTTTTTTTGACGAAGGAGAATCTGGGCTCAGTCCTGCTTGACAAAGTCCAGATCGTTGCTTCCCCACAGATAAACTAGTCCAATCCGAACTGGTCTAATGTCCCGCAGCCTCAGACTTCTCCCAGGAATAATGAAAACACAGCACGGCTTGACGCGGCAGCACGACAATCCCTAAACACCTCAGGGAGATGTCAATCTAAACATATGTAACGTGTTTGTAAAGAGAGGTTTCCTTTCAATGCAGCAGCACTGAGTGCAGGAAAAGCTTCCAATATAACTCATTATTCAAATCTACACATTACACTTCCCACACGACCTCTAAACCCTGGCTGGTGTTTGTTATTTAAAAAAAAAAAAAAGGTTTACACTGATCACCTTTGGAACCGGATCAAATCCGTTAAAGGCTTGTGCGTCCAGGAACTCTGGATCCCCCGCCTGTCCGGTCTCATCCGTCAGATCCGAGTAAAAATTCAGATCCATTTTAGGACTGGTGTGAGCATGCGCAACAAAAAAGAAGAAGAAGAAGCAGTAGAAGTAGTAGAAGAAGAGCAAATCAGTCAGCCGAATGAAATCTGAACCGCAGGGTGACGCCGATCAAGCCCCAAGAATCCCCCGGGTGAGATAGTGGACTGTAAGGCCTTGGGAGGGATCCACTGCCGCGCAGGTTTAGTCCGGGTTAGAGATCCACTACTCTTGTCTCACACGCGGCTCGCGCTGTCCCGCATGACTGACGCACACTGCGGTGCACAGCCGCTCAGACCCTCAAAACTGCTTGAAAGGCGACGAGATCGCACACGTTTCGGTTTAAAAGACAGCAGCACGGTCCTGCCCGCAGCAAAGGCGTGCTCGCTAGCAGCTTAGCTCACTGCTAACGGAGATTCCATTTGAATGACAGCCACATGGGGGGTAAAAAACACGGCTAAGACACCGGCTACAGCAAAAATCCACATTCCGCACTGCGTCCGAGATCATCCACATCACCGCGTCTATTCCCGACACGTTCAAATAAAGCGAGCCGGATTCATACCGACATAAAATCCAAAAAACAAACAAACAAGCAAACAAAAAAAAACCTGGCCGATCACATCACAAAACGGGCTTTTTTTCTCTTCTTCTTCGCTCTTCGCGCACCGCAGGCTTCTCAATCGAGCCCGAGCCGCGGATTCAGACCTCAGGATGGCGGCGCAGCGAAGGGGAACAACGATGTCCGTTATATTCCACGCGTGTCGAAGAAACCATTGCACTCGCCAAAACTTCACAGGAAATAGTGCAGCACCGCCTGTTAAGATTCGGTCATAAAGGCGATATGCGGTGAATATCAAGATAAACTATGAATCGCGTTTTCAGAAATAACACGCCCCCCCATTACTGAGCAGTGGAAAAGTCCGAACGGGGCCTGCTTAAACGGAACGCAGAACCGGCACAACGTTTAAATCCAGTTGAGACTGAGGGAGTCGACTCCGATTCAGTGTGTCGGTAATAGAACGATTCCTGATTTTTTTTTTTAAGCCATCAAAAGATAATCTTATAGAATATATAGTGCATTATTAAGTACACACTACCACGATGGTACTAATCTGAAAGGTGCTCCACTTCAGTTGTTCCGCCTACCTTGTATTAATATGCAAGTCTATCAGCTTAATTATGAACTTAATTTTGTATTCAGAAAAAAAGTCTTATTTTATAGATTTAATCATTCGATAGGATTGCTCGAAAGCAATCATTTGGTTTAGTCACAAAAGCGCATCATATGTAGCGGTCAACTTGACTAATCCCATTGGATGCACTTGGATCACATTTTTATTTAAACAAACTGGTGCGAACCCCTACGATCTAACGTGATAAACAGCAAACTAATACTGAACCAAATTCAGATCTCGAATTAAATAGCAGGTCCAATAACAGCGACACCGGAATCTACTACTCACTCTGCACCATGTGTGTGGAATCGATTCCTTAGCTGTAGAATCGACTCTCGATTCGCAAAGAGTCAAGTCCGAGAATCGATTATTTAATCTTCCTCTGAGACACGAGTGGATGGATATTTTTCCATTTAGAGCTGCTTAAATATTCCGTAGCTGTCCATTTATTTGTAGTGTATTATATTGTAAACATACTATTTGAGCAGGTGAAAAAGTTCTTCTTCAGAAGAGATCCGTATTACATTTGAATCACCGAAGAAAGCCTGTATTAAAGAACCTGTATTAAAAGTGTCTACATGTCCACACTCCAGACTGTCAGTTTCAGTACCAATCCCTCGTCATTACATACCAAGTAAATTAAATGAAATACACTTAAGGAGCACTGGAAGCCTGTCTGGACTTACCACGAATCGTTTTTAGACGATTAAACCACTTGAGAAGGCTTGCTGCTTTTCTACTCACTTCTACAAGTATTTAAATCAAAAACCTTTTTTTCTTTCCACTTATAACAATCGCATCGCGGCACAAATACAGTGCACATTTCTAACATTAAGCCTGATATTTACACTCCAGTACAGTGACTCGAACCAATCAGAGAGTACACTTGTAGTGAACACTAGACGAAAGGGCTTTCCAATCCAATACAGATGTTTTCAGCATCAGCACAAGACCTGGGAGATTTGAGTGGTGGTGGTGGTGAAGTAGCTAGCTCTGTCTTTCTTTACTCGGACTTGTCAGCTTTGCACAACAGCACAATGAAGTGTATGGTGATCTGAAGGGAGGCTGCTGACCAAGCGAGTTCAATCTTCCCGAATAATGTAGAGGAGTCTTCTGGAAACAAATGAGAGCTACCCAGGTCGCTAATCAAAAAGCCATTCGTTTGTGACGAGCTGCTAGGAAGCTAGCTAAGAACAAGGAAGTAAGTTGATGGGGGAGCGCTCGGGCATCTTGGTGGCTTTTTTTGTTGTTGTTGTTGAAAACTCCTTGTTTAATGGACAATTAATTAGAGGAGCAAAGTGTGAATTAACATGTCGAGGGTGGACGAGGGACCAGACAGATGAGCTATTGACATTGAGTAACTCTCGACTTCTCTTCTTACCTCCATACCCGCCCTGAAAACGACACGGTTTCTGCCTTAGAACTCCGACCAAAGCGACTCTCAGCTTTGAAAAAAAATACCCTCACAACATGGCTTCCGGGTTCAAAGCGGACGTGACGTGAATCACGGCCGGCGTTGTTGTTGTTGTTTTTATGCCTGCGTTCACGACAACTAGGAAGTCGGAATTTTCAATCTCGGAACCTCCGTCTTCCGATGTTAGAGCTCTCTCGGCTGACTTTAGTTGGAAGTAAAATGAATACTAACTGTAAGCTGTGTACAAAAACTGGAATTAAAGAACAGTGTTGTTCGTGGCTGTGATAGTTAAGTGACATGAACGAGCAATTTAATCAAAGTAAATATTGCAGAAAGTGAATTAACAGCTCACTGATCAAATATCACCACTCATTTAGCGATTTCAAATCTAAACAGAAATTCAAAAGACTGCTTTAAACTTTTGTGCATCCTCATTTTCTTCCCTAGCTTCCTTTTCTTACACCTTAGCTCCACCCCATTCCCTTTCCTCGATTCCTTTCCTTACACCTTAGCTCCACCCCATTTCCTTTCCTCGATTCCTTTCCTTACACCTTAGCCCCACCCCATTTCCTTTCCTCGATTCCTTTCCTTACACCTTAGCTCCACCCCATTTCCTTTCCTCGATTCCTTTCCTTACACCTTAGCCCCACCCCATTTCCTTTCCTTGATTCCTTTCCTTACACCTTAGCTCCACCCCATTTCCTTTCCTCGATTCCTTTCCTTGCATCTTAGCTCCACCACCTTAGGATACGAAGAAAGGATGCTGGGATGAGATGCAAGGAGAGAGGAGGAGAGGAGAAGTCGAATGGAATATCCTCGCTTTCTCAAGCTTCACTTCAAAGTGACGTCAATTAATGATGACTGAGCTCAGATGGATGACCTCACTGCACATCAGGGAGCTGCCGTTATGTTGGTGGTTTGATTAACAGCATTCTTAATGAAGCAAAATGCACTGATAGTATGTGAAATGTCTGGCTTATTCGACAATGAATGAACAATACATACATTTTCGCCTCTTTTGTGCATCTTTGCATATCGAAACATGCAAGGATCAATTCATTACAATACTCATTGTAAGCATATATTATTATTTATAATTCACACAAAATTACATCACATATTCAAAGGGCTTTTTGTTTGAGATTTAAAGGAGAATTTATACATGCGTCAGGTTGAAACACTGCAGAATAGGATACACCTGTGTATTCTCGCTCCTAGTTCTTCTGGAAGCTTCCTTACTCCTTATTCCTCACCTCTTCATGGTACAATTACAGAATTATGAATGAAAAAATTAATTTTTTTTTAATAAAAATAAAACACTGTCCACAGGTTTACCCACTAGGCTCATTTAAAGAAACCAAAGGGTAATTTTTGCAAATTTTCTGACCAATGACTTGTTTTTAAGACCATTAAAAGCTTAATATTGATACCATTTGGTCCATTTTTTATTTTAAGCAATTAACAAAAGTAGTTTTTTTTAGTGCAGGCTATAAAATGTTAATATTCCATCCATCCATTTTCTGCACAGCTTATCCTACTGGGTCACAGGGAACCTGGAGCCTGTCCCAGGGAGCATGGGGCACAAAATGGGGGTCACCCTGGACGGAGTGCCAATCCATCGCAGGGCACAACCACACACACATTCACACGACTCATACACTATGGACACTTTGGACATGCCAATCAGCCAATAACGCATGTCTTTGGACTGGGGGAGGAAACCGGAGTACCCGGAGGAAACCCCTACAGCACGGGGAGAACATGAAAACTCCGCACATAGGGCAGTGGCGGGAATCGAACCCCCGACCCTGGAGGTGTGAGGCGAACGATTATTTGCCTTACTCTGACTGGCTTTCTGGAAGGAACACATAATTTTATTGTTATGTTTACACACACACATATTTAATATTTTCTTCTTTCTGCTATTATTTATTTTCTAAATATTATTTGCATATTATACAGCTTTAATTTTGTACTATTTGTTTTTCCTTCACATTATAAAGCATGCTAAGCCTATGAAAGATGCTACATTTAATTTATCGTATTTATTATCATTCATCAGCTGGAGTATGAACATGTGGATGCGTAATGATAAGCTAAAATGATTCAACATACCAAGCCAATATCAATTTCCTTCCAAAATCTGTTTATTTCCCACTTATTGACTTGTACCTTTTTATTTCAAAATATTAATGTAATGTAAAAAAAACAACAACAAAGAAATAACTTAAAAAATTGGTCTTTGTTTTGAAAGTACAGCCAAAGACGCGTGTAGCACAGCGAAAACATCGCCATCTCTGCACATAAAAAAAAATATATATAGGCAATTTTTTTTAAATCTTAAAACATACTATGAAAGCGCTGCACACATAAAAAAAGAGCAAGGACCACAAATACAATCAATATAAGAGTGCAGGAATTTCAGTGGTTGCTCAAAATAAAAATAAAAAACAACAAACAAAAAAGGACAAATTAAGCGCATATTCTAAGAGAAGGGTCTTCAATGGATCTCTCACGCTCACTCATACACACTACCATGCAAGTACGTTAATAAGCGACACTTAAATAGCATGCTGAAACATTGACAAAATGTGCAACGATGCCTGTGTCATATTGCTAGGAAAAATCGTCACCCTCAATTCTGAATTCTCGATCCTTCCACACTTATCACTTATCAAATACAAATACAAACAATGCCACACATACACACACATTAAAGGTCCATCAACTAAAACAACCCCTGAGTCAATCCATGGAACACACTCACTGTCCCACTGTGTATATGTGTGTGTGTGTGTGTGTGTGTGTATTTCTCATCAGTTGGTCTGACATATAGCGCTTCTACACACACTCATAACCATCATGTCGTTCACATGGAAATGGTGAGAAGTGCTGAAGAATAGGTGCTGGCGAACACAGGCCGATGTGGATGGTGGGTGGGGCTTTGTGGAGTAGGCGGAGCATGTTTGAAACAGCCATTGATGCGTCGTCCACGCTGCGTTCCGCTCGATGGTTCGGTTAATCATCAGCCGAACAACTTTTACTTGGCAATCAAGAATAAATGGTGATGACCTCACTTCCTCCACCCCTGACCAACAGGACGCGCTCCATGCCTTCAGTCAGAACCTCCAAAAACTCCATATCTGCGTTTTTCAAATCAGGGATAAACATCACAGCAAATATTTAACTAAGTAGAGAATAAAACCAAACGGTGCGTATTGTGCGACCAATCAGAGCATTCAGAAGGTGACGATAATTAAAAGAAATAATTTCAAAAATCAAAAACATTAAATTCTCTCTTACAACACAGTGCCAATATTTTTTATTTGTTGTTGTATTTTTTTTTCTTGTGTTCTTTTTTATGCACTTCACAATGATAAAAATACATTTATTTGTTGTATAAATATGTAACTAACGAACAGGGATAAGTAATAATCTGAGGGGCAAAAAAATATCCAGACACTTATTTGTATTTATTATTATTATTATTTTAGACATTTTTGTTGTTCTCAACTGCAATTTTGCACTTTAGACTATTATTTTATGTGAAAACAGAGAATTAAGAGTGTATCAATGTACAGTGCCTTGCGAAAGTATTCGGCCCCCTTGAACTTTTCAACCTTTTGCCACATTTCAGGCTTCAAACATAAAGATATAAAATTTTTATTTTTTGTGAAGAATCACCAACAAGTGGGACACAATTGTGAAGTGGAACGAAATCTAATGGATATTTTAAACTTTTTTAGCAAATAAAAAACTGAAAAGTGGTGCGTGCAAAATTATTCGGCCCCTTTACATTCAGTGCAGCAAACTCACTCCAGAAGTTCAGCGAGGATCTCTGAATGATCCAATGTTGTCCTAAATGACTGATGGTGATAAATAGAATCCACCTGTGTGTAATGAAGTCTCTGTATAAATGCACCTGCTCTGTGATAGTCTCAGGGTTCTGTTGAAAGCGCAGAGAGCATCATGAAGACCAAGGAACACACCAGGCAGGTCCGTAATACTGTTGTGGAGAAGTTTAAAGACGGATTTGGATACAAAAAGATTTCCCAAGCTTTAAACATCCCAAGGAGCACTGTGCAAGCAATCATTTTGAAATGGAAGGAGTATCAGACCACTGCAAATCTACCAAGACCTGGCCGTCCCTCTAAACTTTCAGCTCAGACAAGGAGAAGACTGATCAGAAATGCAGCCAAGAGGCCCATGATCACTCTGGATGAACTGCAGAGAACTACAGCTGAGGTGGGAGAGTCTGTCCATAGGACAACAATCAGTCGTACACTGCACAAATCTGGCCTTTATGGAAGAGTGGCAAGAAGAAAGCCATTTCTCAAAGATATCCATAAAAAGTCTCGTCTAAAGTTTGCCACAAGCCACCTGGGAGACACACCAAACATGTGGAAGAAGGTGCTCTGGTCAGATGAAACCAAAATCGAACTTTTTGCCCACAATGCAAAACGATATGTTTGGCGTAAAAGCAACACAGCTCATCACCCTCAACACACCATCCCCACTGTCAAACATGGTGGTGGCAGCATCATGGTTTGGGCCTGCTTTTCTTCAGCAGGGACAGGGAAGATGGTTAAAATTGAGGGGAAGATGGATGCAGCCAAATACAGGACCATTCTGGATGAAAACCTGTTGGAGTCTGCAAAAGACCTGAAACTGGGACGGAGATTTATCTTCCAACAAGACAATGATCCCAAACATACAGCAAAATCTTCAAAGGAATGGTTCAAAAATAAACATATCCAGGTGTTAGAATGGCCAAGTCAAAGTCCAGATCTGAATCCAATCGAGAATCTGCAGAAAGAGCTGAAAACTGCTGTTCACAAACGCTCTCCATCCAACCTCACTGAGCTCGAGCTGTTTTGCAAGGAAGAATGGGCAAGAATTTTAGTCTCTCGATGTGCAAAACTGATAGAGACATACCCCAAGCGACTTGCAGCTGTAATCGCAGCAAAAGGTGGCTCTACAAAGTATTAACGCAAAGGGGCCGAATAATTTTGCTCGCACCACTTTTCATTTTTTTATTAATTAAAAAAGTTTCAAAAATCCAATAGATTTCGTTCCACTACACAATTGTGTCCCACTTGTTGGTGATTCTTCACAAAAAATTAAAATTTCATATCTTTATGTTTGAAGCCTGAAATGTGGCAAAAGGTTGAAAAGTTCAAGGAGGCCAAATACTTTCGCAAGGCACTGTAATAAGTGTGGATTAAACATTTACTGTAAAAGACAAAAGCGCAGGTATCGTCCTTCTGTTCGTTTGTGCACTGCTCTATAGCTGAATGCTTTCTTAAATAAGATGAACACAGTATGTGTATGTATATGGGTTTGTGAAAGAAAGGATACAGTTTTCATCTCCTTCTGGGTTCTTGGGTGGTCCTGGCATGTTGAGCAGGACCAGCCGGGCATCATGGGATTTATTTACGATGACCTCGTTGAGTTTGACTGCTGTGTGCATGCGCCGGACATTAGAATGATCCCTGTGGGAGTGTTTATACGTGCTCATGAAATCATACACGTGCAAAATTGCTATTAAATGTAGTTAAAATAAAAAAAAAACCCAAAACAAAACACACGTCAAAAGGTGCAAATGTTCACTGATGCTCAAGAAGGCAACACGATGCGTTAAGAGCCAGGGGGGTGTAAACTTTTGAACAGGATGATTGGTGTATATTTTTTCCAGTTAGTCCTGCTCTTCAGATGCTACATAAGATATTTACATATTTCCCAGAAGACAAAATAATTAAAATTTACACCCATCATCCTGTTCAAAAGTTTACACCCCCCTGGCTCTTAACGCATCGTGTTGCCTTCTTGTTCTATCAGAGAATATTTGCACCTTTTTGTAATAGTCGTGTACGAGTCCCTCAGTTGTCATCAGTGTGAAAAAATGGATCTCAACATCATATAGTCACTTTTGGAAAGGGGTCAAATATGCAGAAGATGCTGGAAAAGTAAAGAATGTGCAGCACCTGGAGGATTTTTCTGAAGAACAGTGGGCAGTTTAACTGCTCAGGACAAACCAGGGACTCATAAACAACTCTCACAAAACATAAAAACAGTCAGTGATCATCTAGTTAACGACACACAGTATTAAGATTCGAGCGTAGGTAAACTTTTGAACTGGTTCAAATGTATAAATTCAGATATTTTTGTTATCTGTTATGTGAAATAGTTTATTCAGGGAAGAACTAAATAAAAACAAAAACAAAATGCAATTCCTATTATCCCGCTTATATTATATATATTAATATATATATATATATATATATATATATATATATATATATATATATATATTAACATTTTGCAGATTCTGCAAGGTGCATGTAAACCTATGACCTCAAGTGTATATGAATGCTTGTGTAGATGTAAGTTTACAGTAGATGTATTTACTGAGTGTATGTGACTATGAATGGATAGATGGATGGATGACTGGGTGTAAATGTGTGTAAAACTCACGGCCGGATACTGAGCATGTCTCTGAAGCCCTCGGGTGTGCTGCAGCCGGAGGGAATGTGCGCTTGTGCGCGCAAATCCAGTGCTTTGTCTTTAGTCCAGGTCATGTGGACACGTCTGTTCTCAGCAGCTCCGCTAAATTTCTCTGTCCCGCCGGCTCCATCAGTGTCGTCGTCATCATCGGAGCCGATACTAGTCAAGCGCAGCATCGAGTTCCTGTCCTTTACCAGCTGTGCCTACACACAGAGAAAATCTAATCTTGGTTTCACAATTTCACAAATGCGCGCACACTCCATCCCCAGCAATCCTTTCATGAGACCTTACGTTTCTTCGGATACCGTTCACTCCCTCACATACACTCACTCTATTTTTCTCTGTCTCGCTCTCACTTTCACTCCCTCTGTCTTCTTTTTTATTGCTTCTCTCTGCACTACGTATGGGGCTGCAGTTGATATCCTCTCCACAAGATAATACCTAAAACACAAACCCTAAACCTAAAAAAAACCATTTCTGCATACACACTTTACCTTTATGAAAAATATAACAAAGGAACAACAGCCAAATTTGCATCAAAAAATTGCACAAACAAAACAAAAAAAACAAAAAATTGCACAAACACACGTAATGACAGCTTTTATTGAACAGCAACATTTAAAAACAGTTTAGTAATGCAAAATGTTGGATAACAACACACACACACACACACTATCAATCTCACCTCTCTGTCTCGGTCCGATTTGGAAAGGCGCATCTGGCGGAGCATTTGAGATCGCTGTTCCATCATCAGGGTTCTCTCATACGTATAAGCACTGATATCACTGTCATGCTGAGAAAAGAGAGAGAGAGAGAGAGAGAGAGAGATTTTGATTTTTTACAACAATTTTATTTATCATTAACTATTGACACACATATATACATTATTGAAAAAAACATTTTCCACCTGAAAACAAAAGAGAGAAAAGAGGGAATAAGAAGAAGAAAGAAAGACAGAAGAAAAAAGATAAAAGAACCTCGACAGCTCGCCCCTCAATGAGGTTTTCTGCCAAAAAAAAAAAAAAGAAATTCGTACACATTCTGAACACGTTTGTTCCTCTCTTGCTTCAACGGTTAATCAGTATACTCCGTAGACACTCTGCGTACAATATATTTCCTCTCTTGCGACTGCTGCCCATTTCCTTAATCTGTACCATCTCCTAGGTGACATTACTCCCATGGTGTGCTGTACAGATTTTACGAAAGCCCCCCTGTCCTGGAAGAATTTAGTCAGGATGACGTTTTGTTTTCCTTTAGTCATTTTAAAAAACTGGTTAATCTGTTCCGCGGTGTAAAGTTGCTCAGGTTGTTGTGGACGGTTAAAAACAGATGGTCGTTCTGTGGTGACCTCCTCCTCCTCCTCCTCCATGTCTGAGAGGGATTCTTCTCCTGCAGATCCTTCACTGTGCTCTGAGCCCCGAGTCTTCGGACATCTCATCATTATGCTGTTTCTGTTTAGACGGGTTTTCCACCTTCTCCATCTTCTTCCCTATTATTCCCATATTAGTATTTTTATTTTCAACGTTCTTGTCCTGTTGGTCCTTCTGCTGCGGTTATGTGGGGTTAATTTCTCCACCGGTAACTGCTTTGCCAGGCTTGAGACAAGATCGTTGCTGGTATGGGCACAGGTGTCGTTATTATTGCTGGTATGGGCGCGGGTGTCGTTATTATTGCTGGTATGGGCGCGGGTGTCGTTATTATTGCTGGTATGGGCGCGGGTGTCGTTATTATTGCTGGTATGGGGACAGATGTCGTTATTATTGCTGGTATGGGCAAAGGTGTCGTTATTATTGCTGGTATGGGCACAGATGTCGTTATTATTGCTGGTATGGGCGCGGGTGTCATTATTATTGCTGGTATGGGCACAGATGTCGTTATTATTGCTGGTATGGGTGCGGGTGTCGTTATTATTGCTGGTATGGGGACAGATGTCGTTATTATTGCTGGTATGGGCAAAGGTGTCGTTATTATTGCTGGTATGGGGACAGATGTCGTTATTATTGCTGGTATGGGCAAAGGTGTCGTTATTATTGCTGGTATGGGCACAGATGTCGTTATTATTGCTGGTATGGGCGCGGGTGTCATTATTATTGCTGGTATGGGCACAGATGTCGTTATTATTGCTGGTATGGGCAAAGGTGTCGTTATTATTGCTGGTATGGGCACAGATGTCGTTATTATTGCTGGTATGGGCGCGGGTGTCGTTATTATTGCTGGTATGGGCGCGGGTGTCATTATTATTGCTGGTATGGGCACAGATGTCGTTATTATTGCTGGTATGGGTGCGGGTGTCGTTATTATTGCTGGTATGGGGACAGATGTCGTTATTATTGCTGGTATGGGCGCGGGTGTCGTTATTATTGCTGGTATGGGCGCGGGTGTCATTATTATTGCTGGTATGGGCACAGATGTCGTTATTATTGCTGGTATGGGTGCGGGTGTCGTTATTATTGCTGGTATGGGGACAGATGTCGTTATTATTGCTGGTATGGGCAAAGGTGTCGTTATTATTGCTGGTATGGGCACAGATGTCGTTATTATTGCTGGTATGGGGACGGGTGTCGTTATTGTTGCTGGTATGGGGACGGGTGTCAACGCTATCACTGGGTACTGCGATCGCTCCGGTGGTGTGTACCTTACTGACCTCTTCCTGCTGTGACCTCGGTGAGATTTTACCCCCTCTGTGCTGGGTTTTTGTTCTCTAGTGACCTTCTTCTGGCTGTCTCCGTGCTGCAGCTGTTGCTGCTGCGCCCCGGCTGCGTCTCCCCCGGAGCTCCCCGGTTGCGCCGCTCTTCGTGGGCAGCTCAACCGTTTGTGTCCGACCTCCCCACACCCAAAGCACCTCAGGCATTCGGTGGTGGCGTAAATGGTGTAGCTGTTGTTGCCGTGTTTAACTTTAAAGTTTACATCCAGCATTTGTTCCCGGTTATTTAGAAACATATACACCTGTCTCCGAAACCAGAGGACGTGTTTCACCGCGGGGTCTTTACAACCGAGCGGGAGATCGGACATGGGGCCGGCGAACTTCCCGAAGTGGGCCAGCTCCTTCATTATTGATTCGTTTTTTATAAAGGAGGGCACGTTACAAATCACCACCCTTGTCGCAGGAGCAGAAAGAGGGGTGATGTTTAGCATTCCACCTTTTAGCATTATTCCACTTGTACACAGCGTGGTAAACACCACTATTCCAACAACTAGACCTTCAATGAATTAAAGAAAGAAAAACAGCCAAACTCTCGAAAAACTTTGGCATGACACCAAACCACTCTTGCGTCCTCCACCCACCACGCTCAGTTCTCCACCGCGCATGCGCAGAGAGAGAGAGTAAGGAAGAGAGAGAAAGAAAGAGAGCAAGTGAGAGAGCGAAAGCGAGAGAGATAGAAAGAGTAAGAGAGAGAGAAAGAGAGAGAAAGAAAGAGAGAGAGAGTAAGAGAGAGAGAGAGGGAACAAGAGAGAGAGAGAGAAAGAGTAAGAGAGAGAGAAAGAGAGTAAAAGAGAGAGGGAGAGAGAGAAAGAAAGAGTAAGAGACAGAAAGTTTGCTAGATTACTACAGGTGTAGGCTTGAAGTGAAAAAAAATTTACATCTAAATAAATATAAATATAATTACTTCCTAAGTAGAAGGTAAATAATATACAACAAACAAACAATAAAATAGATGAAGATGAAATTCATATTAAAATAAAAACAAGAAAAAACAGAGTAAGGAAAATGACATAAATGTCAAAACTTGTAAAAATGTAATGAAATAATACAATACGAAATAAAAATAAAGCAAATACTGCATGTATTAAAAAGTAGATACAGTGCCCTCCACTAATATTGGCACCCTTGGTAAATATGAGCAAAGAAGGCTGTGAAAAATCATCTTAGTATATATATATATATATATCCATACCATCTCTACCACCTCGACTTCCGCCTCTATGCGCAGGTGGTAAAGGAAGGTGGCGAGGTCCTTTTTCATCTGTATAGAGTTATCCTCCATCTGAGCCACAGTGAAGATGCGCATCCCGCATTTACGCCAAACCTAACACATGCACACACACACACATACACACACACACACACACAGTATTAACAAAGTATTAATTGACCTAAATGAAACCGAACAATGTTTATTAAATTTTATCGTGTCTCTTCTCACCTTGTGTTGCCGCAGTAGGAAGGGCAGCAGCATGAGCATGCCTCCGTCGTGTACGATCCACCACACGTCGATGTAACCGTCTGTGCTCGGCTCGCTGTTCGTGGGAAAGAGAGAGATGTTCTTGGGCACCATTAGAGCGAGGTGCGCTGCTGTCGTCAAGCGCACAGTGTCTGTAAAGCAGAGTGTGTGTATAATATACAGTACATATATGTTCAGATAAAAGCAAACAAACACTCAGAAATAATATACCGCATTCAGTTAGGGGGCAGTGTTGTTTCAGGATATTCATCAATGTTGGCTGATTATATCTAATATCTATATTCAGATATTAGTTATTATATCTAATATCTATTATAAGTACCTAAAGTAGTACATTTATTGTCTGCATTCATATAAGCAGTAACTAATTAAAATCATTCTGACAATAAAATTTAATTTCGCAGGCAATCAACAAACACTACACGAGTGTTAATCCGCTCATCATCGACGTGCAATTACTGAATACAGCATTTGTTTCAACTTGGCTAGCTCTAGTTCATTTAAATCTGAAATGGTTCAGCATTAAGCACAGACCCACTACTGCTTTTACTTGTTGCGCTGGAGTTTTTTTTTTACTGGACTTTTTAAAAGGGGTAACAATAAAAATGTTCCATTACAAAGCATTTTTATTTCTATCATTGATATCATTAAGCTAGAAATGAACTGGTATGAACACAAGCTCGCCAGTCTTCTTCGCTTACTGATGAAGGTTTTCCAGCTTTGCGGGTCTTCGTTCTGTCTCCAGGCATGGGGCCAACCCATTACCACCGCGTTCGGTCGCATGCCGCCCAGGCCGCTTGACTGGATCATGTGGCTGATGCCTTCGCGAAGCTTGTGTGCCACGATGCACTGCACAAACCCCTTCACCCGCTCCTTTTCCATCAGGTGCTTCAGCGTCTGAGAGACAGAGACAAAAGAAGAGAGGAAACGGTGATAAAAAAATGGAAGTATGGATTGAAAAAGGTGAACGGTTCAGCTGAAAGGAAAGCAATATACTATTATAAACCGCGCCTCACTAATTCAAACTGCCTGAAAGTGGTCAATGGTTTCTACATTACAACATGCAGCATACTTTCCCCAACTAGTATTTTTAATGTAAACACACGTCAACCCATATCTTCCAACACCAAATCAAAGCTACGAACCAAACCAAAAAATAAGCTGCTTGTTTGAAGATATGAGGGGAAGGGGGTTAATATTTAACAGAGCCACTTCTTCGTACGATAACAGTTGCATGGCTTTATTGGTTATTAGGAGTAGCATGACTTTGTTATCTTGATTCAGGACACTGTTGTTCGATTAGTTACGATTACAGCTTTAATGATAAGAATAAAAAGAAATCAGTCCAAAATAATTCATCTATTATACTAAACTGTTTAAAGAGGTAACAATTCAACAATTTAAATACATGCCATTGGACAAAGATAGAGGGTTTTATTTATGTTTTATTTACACTAAAAAGTCACATGACACCGGGGAGGGAAAATTGGGAATGGCTAATTGGGCCCAATTTGGACATTTTCTCTTAGGGGTGTACTCACTTTTGTTGCCAGCGGTTTAGACATTAATGGCTGTGTGTTGAGTTATTTTGAGGGGACAGCAAATTCAACTGTTACACAAGCTGTACACTCACTACTTTTCATTGTAGCAAAGTGTCATTTCTTCAGTGTTGTCACATGAAAAGTCATAATCAAATATTTACAAACATGTGAGGGGTGTACTCACTTTTGTGAGATACTGTACATGCCATTGGACAAAGATAAGAGGATTTTATTCAGGTTTTATTTAGCTTGAAAGGACAACAAAAATGACTGCAACCCCAACTAAAACTTTGTTACATGTACATTACCGGTCAAAAGTTTATGCACAGTCATGCTTTATTTTTATTTTTCCACATTTTATAATAATAATAAAATCATCAAAACTCTTGAAGAACGCAAATGGAACTATGGGAATTATGTTGATAAAAAAAAATAATAATAATAAAAAATAAAAAAAACTATATATTATATATATATATATATAAAAAATCTTCTTTAAAGTAGACACCCTTTTGGCCTAGAATTTCCAGAAATGTATTCTTGGCGTTTTATCAACCGATTTCTTCAGGAATTCTCCTGACATGTTCTTTAAACAGAATTAAAGGAGTTCCCACCTACCCTGGATATTTATCAGCTACTTTTCGGAATATTTCGCACCAAGTCGTTGGTTTAAAGAAATATATATATATTTTGTAAATAAAATATTAGTTTTCTAATAATTTAATTGAATTCTAACATTTAATCACAGACCTTCAGATCAAAAGGTTTTTAAGATCATGAGAAAAATTTCAGTCGAGTGTCTCCAAACTTTTATTACTGTACTTTTCTACTATACGTTCGTGGGTAACCGGATAATATAGATGGAGAAAATGGAGAGTGGAACCTGTTCGGCGGCAAGCGACTCGCCGTAAGCGTAAAGGAAGTTTCCGGTAATGACGGTGCCCACGATGGTTAAACCTTTCCCAGCCTTCAGCTGAGAGGCAAACGTCAGCAGGCGTGGAGATTTAACGTGAGCGTCTTCGTCTAGCTTCAGCAAAACCAGCAGCTGAGGCCTAAACACACACACACACACACACACACACACACACACACACACACACAGAGAGCAAATAAAGCATATATTCGTACTCAGAAGCATAATTTTCTTATAAAGATCTATGTGTATGGGAGTATATACCTCCAGTTCTTGGTGTGTGGTGGCCCCTCCTCCAGTCTGAGCAGGGCGAATCGAGCTGCACTCAGAGAGAGACCTCTAATTCCATCTCCCCACTCTTTCTCTGCCCTGCACACACACACACACACACACACAAGTGAATTTCCAAAATACAAAAGAGAATTAAAATGCAAGCTGGTATGGAAATATAACAGAGGTTATGACAAGGTTTCACAATCAAAACAGCAACAAATATAAAGCGTAGACTGGGAAAAAAGTATTCAATTTAAATTACATGCTAATTGGCACAAAGTATTATGTGTTACAGAGTAATACCACACACTAACTCACACTAGTATTAAATACTGTGTTAATACGCAAGAGTATAGGTTAAAATAATCGGCATAAGAGGATGTACCATTTTGACAAATTCGGTATGGATCTATTTGGTTTTGAACAATGGTGTCATGTTTGCACGAGTCAGTACACCACATTTTCCACATCTAAGCCAACTGTAAATAGTATTTCCGTTAGCGGATCAAATGACTACCTTTTTTTTCCCTCTCTCTCACTCTCTGTGTTTTTTCCAGCACTTTCCAAATGCATGAACACGAACAAAGATTCTGGTTCTCATGGCAACGTACCCGTTATACTCGATGTACTTATAAATCATGCTGGCGATCACCATGGCGACGATTGCGTAGTACCACGATGAAATGAACATTAGCGCCAGGCAAATGACCATCCCCAAAAACGAGAGCGTCCTGAGAAAGGAGAGAGAGAGAGAAAAGAGAGAGGAGAGAGATAAGAGAGAGAGAGAGAGAGAGAGAGAGAGAGAGAGAGAAAAGAGAAGAGAGAGACCTTTTAAAAGGTCATTTTGCTCAAACAGCAAATATTAAACAGACACCATGGAGAGAGAGAGAGAGAGAGAGAGAGAGAGAGAGAGTATGGGTCTGTGTGTGTGTGTGTGTGTGTTTAGATGCAAGTGTGTATACCAGTGATAATAGGAGAAACGAGGTCTCCAGTTGGGGGTCCTCAGCAAAGTCTGAAGAGCGCATGCTAGATTCACAAACAGATAACACATCAGGAAAAACCTGCAGAGAGAAAAGTCGATTATGAGTTCAAATGTTCACCATGAAACTGTTTGTACATTGCAGGGGTTTTTTTGTTGCAGTATCAGTATTACAAAGGCCAATATTATGATGTGTAAAGAATAAAAGATGACTGGGCATGCGGAAAACAAATGCAGCTAGACTAAGAAAAAACAAAACTCCTCTGTCCTGAGGCCTTTCCCTGCAGCACAATACTTAACAGCTCTATCTCAAAGCGCCGAGACGGTCTCGAGAAGTCTTGTTTTATAAACGTTAAACATCTTCTCATGGTAAAACCTCACCAGAGCAATGTTTATAAATGGTACCGGGTTAAATAACAGGATTTTCCGTCGCCCGTGTCCCTGTGAAGTAGCTGTTACTACAGAAACGATAACATGTTAGAACAAACGTGTTCATTTGAACCTGGTGTGTTGAATTTTATAGAAAATGACCAATCAGATCTGAGAATTCAGCAGCAACGTAGCGTAATGATGAACAAACAATAAACTATAGTGTATTGCCTCGCCCTTACAAATGGTCTCTGTGTGTTCTGGGTGTATATACACACACACACACGTCTCCATACGTACATGGAAAGAATAGGGGCGACCAAGTCCAGCGAAGCGATGAGGATGCCCAGCTCAGCGATGAAGGCAGTCAGCAGCAGAGCCCATGTAGGCTCACCATTAGCTTTCCCGTGACCAAACACCTGCAGAGAGTCATTAACATGGGTGAACAAAACCCCTGCAGACAGAACGAATAGTCCATAATAGTTTTAATCGTCCAGGTCTTCTAAACTGTTCTCGAATTGGAGGCGGATCACTCCGGTTCACAAATACTAATGTTATTCACACGTCACTGGGTAATTTTAAAAATGTTAATAATAATAATTCATGGTAAATGAAAAAATAAGCTAAATAAAAATCATGCTGTAATGTCAATCGAGATCATTTTGGCTCGAGATGCATCGATACTAAATTTCTAAGCCGATACTGATAACTGATTATTCAGAGTGATACTGGCCGATACCGATAGTTTGGTGGTTCGGCCTTTTATGCCTTCTTTTAAATTAATAATAATTAATTCCACAATTCGGAAAGAAATCCAAATAAAAACGTTATTCTCTCCATTTGAAACAAGTTGTTTCCCAGTAACTGGTCTCATAAACACAAAACACATTACTCACATTAACATTAACACATGAACTCAATTCTGAAGAGTAAAGTAAGATTTCTTAACTCATTGAATGTTATTAATTCATATTAACACTGACTGAATTCTACAAAAACTCCTGTTAGTCTCACACTCACGCACCACAAACACGAGCATTTCTACTTCATCATTAATATCAAACTGGTAACATATAGGCCTAATATAATCTTTTTTATATATTAACATTATACTACTCTACAAATATAGTTTCTTGTGCAATATGTACTCAACTCATCTTCATTTAAATCTTTCAAAGGTGTACTGGCCCTTTAATTCGCTTCACTGCTGCAGCGTCCGGTGTAAAATTTTACCAGTGCAGAGATTAGAGATTACAAACTGCAGTTTTGTCGTCGTTCCACACAAGAGACGATATCTTTACACACAGCATGAAATCTATGTGTTTTCCCGCCCTCTTTTGATTGACAGGATATAATTGGCCCGGATCAGATGTTTTTAAACTCTTGGCCATCATGAAAAATTGCCTTTATCGGCCGATATCGATTATTGGCCAATACATCGGTGCATCTCTAGTTTTGGTCGACTTTGTCACACTGACAGATTCATACTCACACACACGCGGCACTTACTCTAAGGAAGGGGATGATGTTATCTTTAGCGATGGCCTGCAGCAATCTCGGGGCGCCGGTCAGTGACTGAAGGCCTGCGCCGCACGTCGAGAAAAAAGATCCGATCACGATGACCCAGGGGGACGGCCACGCCAGTGTGCCTACAACCAAGTTCCCTTTCACTGAGTCGCCAAACCTGCAGGAAAAATAACACAAAGAAATGAAAGGACAGGCTGTGGATTGAAGAAAGAAAAGATGGAGGGATGGAAAAGAACTAAATTTGAATGGGAAAAAAATAAAAGAAAAATAAAACTGTACACGGGTGGAAAGATGGATGGATGAATGGATGGACAGATGGGTGGATACACAGATGGATAAAAGTAAAAAAGTGCCTAAATTATAAGAGCCAGACAAAATAAAAAGCTGTGGGATGGATGGATGGAATAAAGGAAGGACCTAAATAAAAAGAACAAGTTGCGAAAAAGTTGGGGAAAAGAAGGAAGAACCAAAATAATATAGGGTGAAAAGAATGAAAGAAAGAAAGAAAAAAAGAAAAGCTGTGAATGGGTGTGTGGGTTAATGTATGGATGAATGGACAAACTCCAGAGGCGGAAAACAAAAGAAAAGCACAAGAAAGAAAGAAAGCTCACTTGTCTCGGAGAAGCACTCCCTTCACACACGTCCCAAACAGCACCACGCTGCTCAGATCTGCCCCTCTTACTCAGGAAAACGTCTCAATATCACGAAAATAACAACGACTCAGCCTCAAAACATCGACGCGAACCGCAACACGTGTGTGTGAACCAGTGCAAGTTTAAGGATACAGACAAGAGAGGTGGTGAGAATGGCTAGAATCGTTCCGATGGGAATAGACCGCTGGGCGTCCTTCAGATCCCCGGAGCGATTTGAGCCTGCCATGATACCTGTAAGAGAGACAGACAGAAGTAGAAAATGTACACTTTTCAACAAGTGATCAAATGTGGTCTTTTAAAGAAAGGACGAGAGATGAGAGCGCTGTGCACCTGTCACAGACGGGAAGAAGATTCCCACCAACAGTGTAAAGGATGTGGTGATGTCGACAAAGATGTACGGAAGGTGGTGGCTGGTGTATGTGGAGGCCGAGCTGGGGGTGGGGTTTGAACCTTGCTCCAGAAGATCTCCTTTGCTGTGGTATGAACTCCAAAGGTTCTCTAGAAGGAGTGAATACAGTTAACGCTGTTCATGCATATTGAACGGCTGAATTCAAAATGGCTTCCTGTTTAATATCTGCGCCGAATACAAAGGGTTTCCTTGGAGTTATCTTCAGAGGGGGAGGGGTCACCTCTGACTTACTCATCAGGGATCAAACCTGACATCCTGATTTCAGAAAACAGAATCCTAAAACTGTTGATTTATTTTTTTTGCCATTAAATATATAAGGAATAGAACACCTGAGGGCATGCTTTTATGATAATAAATAATCAACAACGGGGTGGTGAGATGCAAATCGGAGCCTATAACGGCACATAAGTGTTTTATTCCTCTTATACCACGGCAATTAGTCAATGCTGACTACGGTTATTTATTAAAGAACCTGTACTTGTTTTGATTAGCGTAGAGTTGCATTTAATTTAGTGGAACGTCCGTGAAATAAGCTAGTTCGCATTATCGCTTATGTTATCATTAGATATCATTTATACAGCTTGACTGAGTGTTACTGAGAAACAGAAAAGTCTCGAAGACTGGGTTACTGGCTGTTATAAAGCCCCGCCACTGGAGACTCCTTCCATAAATGTTAAACAACTGCTTCCTCATAGAAATCCACACACCAATGATTATCCATTTCTCTTTGTTAAAGTGCACCGATTATGTTTTTGAAACTTACATAATTATGTTTTAAAGGTTCTAAAACAATAGATTTACATGCATCCAAGGTCAAAAAACATTTTAACATGCTCATAATTTAAATTGCAGAATTACCTTTCTCCCCCCCAGTGTCACAAACGACTCGTTAAATGATCCGTTCTAAAGGATTCATTCTAAACGCTTCCTTTCAGAGAGCATACTCTGCTGTGATTGGTCAGACGTCCCAGTCTGTTGTGATTGGTCTACCGCTGTCAAGAGAGCGGTCAATGAAAACCAGAGGCAGGGTTTTTTTTGTTGCAAACCTAAGTAGATTAGTACAGGAAGTAAGTCTGGAATCACAAACGACTCGTTTCAGCTGTTCAGAATCGGTTCCTTCTTTTGGGAGTCAATAACTCAGTTTATCGTGCGCTTTAATTTTTGAATCTTTGCAGATGTTTTTACATTCAAGAACAGCTCTATAACACACTACATGAAAGGTAATATCTGAAAAACCATAATAGGTGCACTTTAAACAACCACACCTTTTTATAATCCGTTTATCATTCGACTTAGATTGCATGGACAGTCCGCTATACAAGTCTCTGAGCATTTGCTATAGTAACAATAACGTATTACATTATTATACACCTCCTGTCAAAACTACTACCAGGTGAGGCTGTTCTAGAAAATTAATCCAGTCTCGGATCAATCATATCTAAGAATTCGACAGAGCTGTGGTATAATGTGAGCACAAACGGTCTAACATGGTGCATGTAAGTGCGCAGTACCTGCAATAACACCGCTAGCAAGGCCCGGTATTCCCTCGATCTTCGTGACGTTGTTGTTCATGAAATACTCGTCGCACGCTGCGTTTAGCTTCGACGAATTACAAAAACGCAACCACAGATCTGTTGTCTTCTCCACCTTTGATGGAGTAATAGGAGGGGCTTCTGTGCCGTTGAAGTTTTCACTAATATTGACGTCGATGTAGGAATCGGTCAGAACCGTTTTCGCACACAAATCGTCATGGAGCTCGTGTCGAGAGATGCTCCGGTTGCCCAGCATACACACTCTGAGGGCAGACATAATGAATGGATAGCGCAACTTAAAACACGGAAATTACTTCTATGAACATGACCAACGTTCAGTGGGGGAAATAAGTATTGGACGCGTCAATATTTTTTTTTCAGTAAAAATATTTCCAATGAGGCTATTCACATAAAAATTTCACCAGACATCACTATGAACTCAAGAAGATATGTCTGTATCCGATTCCATCAATTTATTTTACAACAATAAGGTTGCGAAGGTCTTGGGAGAGCTCTTTCCTTTTACCCATCATGAGATGTTTCTTGTGTGACTCCTCGGTAAAGAAAAACCTTTTTATAGACAATCAATTTATAAACCCAGCTGATATTAATTTGCTCCTTGCCTTACCTTGTAGAACAGCTTTTTCTTAGCATCTTCAAAACTGTTTTCCTATATCATTCCACTTTATTACACATATAACGTTATTTATGGACTTTAATGTTGTGAATTCTTTATATTTCCGGATTTCTTGAGTAATACTGATGTCTGGTGAAAATTTCATGTGAATAGCCTCATTAGACATATATTTACTGAAAAAAATGTTGACACGTTCAATATGTATTTCCCCCACTGTAACTGTTAATTAAAGCATTTAGCCATGAGACAGTATTTACGATAAACATCTTTAATATTTGCCACTACTGGGAGTTTGTGTGGCATTTGCTTATGACCTTGTTATGGAAATCAAGTGAACAAACCTGTGCTGAAACACGTCTTTGGTAAAGAAAATAACCATTTACTATTCCATACTGGTTTGTTATACTGAAGCTTACAATGATGTCAGAATACACAAAAGACTGAAGGTAAGTCTGCTAAGTTTTACTTCATCATAACGTGCATCGCTGCTTCAGGGACCCGGATTCAGTCCTGACCATGTGTGGAGTTTTGCATATTCCTCCTAGGTTTTGTCCAGGTTCTCTGGTTTCCTCCAAACAAACAAATAATGCCTGTAGGTGGACTGTTGAGTCTCAGTCACCCCTAGGTGTATACGAGTGTGTGAATGTGTGTGCCGAGCTCCCTGTAGTCAACTGGTGTCTCATCCGAGCTGTATTCCTGCTTCACACTGTGTTTCCCAGGATAGGGACCGAATTCGCTGTAACGCTGTGTCTGTTTACTTTAGATGAATAAATATCACGAGCAACCTAGAGTAACCTAACAAGCTTTGTATAACTTCGATCTGTAATAACGCTTGGGTTTTATTTGAAATAATATAAGACCGAGCTAAATTGTCAGTAATATGTTGGAGGTATAGGTTTATTACCCATAATTCTTACATTGTAATGGAACTCATCAGGTGCCCAGAACTGTACAATCACCTTTGGTGATAAGGATGTGGCCTAGAAACGTGACTTCAATTAAGTCATCTTACGTCGTCTCAGACCCAAATGGTATATAAGTTTAGTGGCTGTATTTTGAACGGCTCATAATATATCAGAATTATACCTCAATATCACAATACGTCACATTATCAGTTATCATCATATGCCTGTCAGCTGGCACTCACGGGAAGGAAGGTGGACTGAAGGCGGAGACCAGAGCACCGGTATAGATGGAGAAGATAGAAATTATGACGCAGGCCAGAAATAGCGACGCCAACTTGTTTACGTATTTGACTCCCACATATACCAGAAGCGACATCAGCAGCAAGAAAATGGAGCCATAGACGCGCATGTTGTTCAACATGGCCGCCGCTTCGCCCTCGGGCTGCTGGGAGTAAAAGATGGCAGCTGATGGAGCCATGTACATCTGTGAGGGAGAGAGAGAGAGAGAGAGAGAGAGAGAGAGAGAGAAGCGCATGAGAAGCATGAACATACTCACGCTTACAAATTGTAATAGATAATAGCAGGAGGTAAAAGTCCACTAAATGATTAAATTAATATATTATTAGACGTGAGTCAATATTAGTTTCAATATCAGTAACTGACGACTCTTTCATTATGGTTTACAACACTTTCATTATATACTATACTAAATAAAATTCCTCAGTCCTAGAGAATGACTGTTAGCACCATTTATTCACTATTTGGCACCTTCAAATGTGACCACGTTCAGACATATCATGCTGCCAGTGACAAAAAAAAAACAGAGGTATTGACTATATTTGGAACGATACTGGGCTGAAAAATGTTAAAATACTACATTCAGCATTAATCATGAGTCTTCAGAGTGTTACTCTGAAATGATGAGCAGTGTGAGGAAGACACCCGCACCAGCAAGATCTCGATGGCTCCGAGGATGTACATGGACCCAGCGAAGGTGGTGCCGAGGTAAAAACACAAACCAACCGCGCCCCCAAACTCTGGGCCCAAAGAACGCGAGATCATAAAATATGAACCCCCGGCTAAAGGGAGAGAGAGAGCGAGAGAGAGAGAGAGAGAGAGAGAGAGAGAGAGATAGAGAGAGAGACACATACACCAAGAGAAAAAAAAGACAGACAGAGAGAGGGGAATTAGTATATCTATGTTAGCTTATCTACTGTAATTCTATGAAAGTGTTATGGTGCGCTACCAGTGTAAATGGTCAAAAGGAGAATGCTATCAGGTTAGTTAGATATTGTTGCTGCTCCAAGAGATCTTTCTGGTTATACGTAAATACACACACATACATTTTTATATTATATATATATATATATATAAAATATATACATACACACACTAATTATATATATATATATATAAATCAATCAAACACTTTTTCACACCACTGTATGTTGTTTATCTCTTTGTGTTAACTTGTGAATCAATAAAAGCGTTAATTACAAAATATATATATATATATAAACTTTTTTATTATAATTTTTTAAATATTTAAAAATATATTTATTTTGTAAATAAAATGTTCGTTTTCTAATTAAAGATATGAATGCGATGAATGACAGTGAATGTTGGCACAATTATTTGTCTACAACACCGATTATCATACAGATCATGAGAAACATTTCAGTCGAGTGTCTCCAAACTTTTGACAGATAATTTATATCGACTTATTAAGCTGTTATTTTGACTTAGCATCTCAACGTTTTATCTCTTTAGTTTGACTGACAAAGCTGTTAGCAAAATTCAATTGCTGTGATTATTTCAACTTACTTATTAATAAGTTGTTATAGGGACTAAGTATATCAATATTTATGACTTAGTATCTCATTATTTTGACTTACTAACATTTTTTTATGTCATTAGTTTTTAAAATTCTAATTTTATTTGGTCACACACACAGTAAGTACATCATGTAGTGAAATGCTTTTTACGACTGTCTGTGACATAAAATAGAATTTACATAGACCATAATTTACTTGTATACAGTTCTAAAAAGTATTAAAAAAAAAGTATCCAAAAAATATAACGTAAGGATATAAAGATGGGTGACAGAAACAGTCTGACTATAACTGGGATAAAGTGCAGATGTGTGCAGTTGTTTGTGCAAAATAATGCTGTGCACAATTAAACTGAGGTAGTTGTATTGAAATTGCCACCATATATAATAAATATTTCCGAAATATTTACAAATACAAATAAATTATTATTAAGTCAAAATAATGACTTAGTCGGGGAAAAAATAATGAGATTGCATCTGAAAAACAGTTGCACACCTTGTGGTTTAGGGCTTCTGTAGTCATCAATCAATCATAGACGGAGCTTATAGTGTAGCTAAATACACTTCTCTGAAGCGAAGAGTATGTAGTTCATCAAAACAGTGCGATTCTCATCTTCTTTACAGAAGGTCATACAAAAACTGCAACATCCTTCACATTGTCAAAGTGTACAGCCATTTTACTTGAACAGGCGAAAGAAAGCATACGCTTTCACTTAATACTCAATCACGTGTGCTACCATGAACCCTTGCTTGACAGACAACAAGGAACCTCGTATTGCTTTAAAAACAATTAACATTTGAGGTTTTTATTCAAAAGCAGGTCCATTAAATAATTATGTACAATATATGTACATTATATGAGAACTAATAACTATTGGGAGAGACATGCGTACCTGGTACCATTCCATTAGTGGCAATAGCACTCATTGAGATAGCAGTCAGCATGGTCTGAGAGAGAGGGAGAGAGAGCGAGAGAGAGGGAGGGAGGGAGAGAAGAGAGAGGGAGGGAGGAGGGAGACGGAGGAGAGAGGAGAGAGAGGGAGGGAGGGAGGGAGAGAGAGAGAGGGGAGGGAGAGAGAAGAGGGAGGGAGGGAGGAGAGGGGAGAGAGAGAGAGAAGAGAGGAGGAAGGGGAGGGAGAAGGGAGGGGAGAGAGAGAGAGGGGAGGGAGAGAGAGAGAGGGAGGGAGGGGGAGGGAGGAGGGAGGGAGGGAGGGAGAGCGAGAGGGGGGGGGGACATGAGAGAGATTAGATCAGGGGAGTTAATAAGCAACTAGTGGTTTATTGTTGAACACAGTACCTAAATGTCCTTTGCCACTAAAACTAGTAAATAAGTATAGTTCTGGACTGTGGCTTTAACTCACGCAGCAGCAGCAGATGAAGACGATACAAAGCGCCTGCAGAACTCCCGCCGTACCCACGACCCAGGTGAGCCGGAGGAAGAGGATGACACCAAATATGTTTTGCAGGCAAGGCAGGTATACGCCCATGAACGTGCCCATCTGAGGAGACTATGGGGTCGTACATATTAGAGATATGTTACATATCACAGCTGTGTGTACAGTACACCTATCTATGCTAACTAGTTTTTAATGTTTTTTACGTTTATAAGCTAGCCCAAAAGGCTAGAAAAAAAGCTAATGTATGGTGAGCTAGTTGGCAAGATAAGTGAATTAACAGATAAGACTAACATAGCACATTGTGTTTATGCCCTCATCAAAACCTCAGAAAGTCGCTGGTCAAAGTTTCAGCTATGAGCGGTGTTCTGTCCTCGCATCGCTTCTGAGATGTTTTTTGAGTATCCCGTTATGACATTTACGGTGGTTTCATCAGTGGTTCCGCACATGCCTGATTCTGATAAGTTTGTTTTGCAATCTGTGTGTGCTAATTAATCTGCCTAATAACAAATGTTCTACCAGCTACCAACTAGATCGCAACTAGAGGCAGTCGATTCACAAAAAGGAGCTTGGAATGTAGTTACAGCAAATTTAAAGATGCCAAATGAAAGCACATGTTTTGCAAAAGTCGATAAGGTTTAAGGTTTGTTCTATCCAAAAAAATGTGGACACCTGACCATCAAACCCATAAGTGAGCCTTCCTCAAACTGTATATAATAAGAACAACGACGACAATTATAATAATTTCCCTTTGTTGGTCCAAATCTCATTCATCATGACAAAGCCCCTGTGCACAAAGCTCAGAAAAACTTGAGTGACCTGATCCCTCACCTCAACTCCAATAAACACCTTTGAAATTAATTGGAAGACTAGAAAAGATATCAGTGCCTGACCTCACTACTGCTCTCGTGACCGAATGAACACAAATCCCCACAGCCAAGCTCCAAAATCTAGCGGAAAGATGTCCCAGAAGTGTGGAGGCTGTAGCTTAGTAGCAAAGGTGGACCAACTCCATGTTAATGCCCATGGTTTTTAGAATGGGCATCTATGGGAGTGATGGTCAAGTGTCCACATACTTTTGGCCATATAGTGTATTAAGTCCTGAATCCAGCCTGCTACACTCCAGACACGACCCACTGCTAAGAATTCCTTCTTTTAGCTGAGAAATCAGTTCAACTGCATGCTGAATTAATCCACTGAATTAGCTGAGTAACTTGTTATACAGTTGGGTTCAATTATATTATCTACCATATTTAAGCTACCACCTGAGCATGACAAAAATGTGTAGGCAGCCTTGAAATCCCAGATCTGCATCATCATTTCGTGTGTAAAGTGTAGAAAGTGTGTGTGTGTGCATCAAGTGGACAAAATGTGTGTTATACCTTGCTAGATTTGGGCTTTTCTCCGATGCTCTCGGCCTCCTCGTGCTCTCGGGCACCCTGTGTGAGGTTTGTGTAGTTGACCAGACGTGAGAGAAGGGAGGAAACCTTTGGTCGAGTGTCCATCTCTTCCTACACAGAGAGAGAGAGAGAGAGAGAGAGAGAGAGAGAGAGAAGCACATCAATTTACTGCCTTGTCCTTTGCATGAACTAAAAGTCATAAATATAAACTAAAAATATATAAAGATATAAGACAGACAAGTTAAGCTACACTTTGTCTCAGAGCCATGAGCAACCAGTCATTCCCAATAAAGCTCTCACTTAATGGCCTGTAAATGTAACAAAAACAACAACAAAACATTTGCTCCATAAAAACACAAATCAATAACCATGTGCACTAATGAATTCTGTCAAATGTATTAATGGATTTTACCAGCAGTTTGGAGTCGGCCCACAAATCTCAGCTCACAATTAAGAACTGGTTTTAGTTCATAAATTGTTGATATGTATGGGGTCAAATATGATTTGTATTTACAACTAAATCGATAAACACAGAGCAGTAACTGTATCTGTAAGAGCAATATAAAGAAGTTTTTTGGGGGCTGTGTTTGAATCTAATCTTACATTGTCATTTTTGTACATTATACACATACACTACCAGTCAAAGGTTTAAACACACTCATTCTTTATTTATTCATATTTTTCTCCACATTTTAGAATAATAATAAAGCCATCAAAATTCTGGAAGAACACAAATGGAACTATGGGAATTATGTGAAAAAAAAATCCAAAATAAATCTAAATATTTTAGTATTTTATCATCTTCAAAGTAGACGCCCTTTTGGCCTAGAATTTCCAGAAATGTATTCTTGGCATTTTCTCCACCGATTTCTTGAGGAATTCCCATGAGATGCTTTTTAAACAGTATTAAAGGAGTTTCCACCTACGCTGAACACTTATTGGCTGCTTTTCGGAATATTTCGTTCCGAGTCTTCCGTTTAAAAAAATAATTATAATTTGTAAATAAAACGTTCATTTTCGAATGAAAGAAATTAATTTGTTGTCACAGTTATATTTTTGACTACGACACTGATTTTGAATATTTAATCATACACCATGAGAAACATTTCAGTCAAGTGTCTCCAAACTTTTGGCCGGAAGTGAATACACACACACACAATTATGTCCGACTAAATGACACTGCCATAGGCTATTAACAGTAAACTAACAGTAAACTAAACATCCTAATGCCTAGTATTATAAAGTTATGACGTTAACTACTGACTTTCAGTTTTAAAAACCTTACTTAGTACACTCTTTTCTACAGATTTATTCCTTTTCTAAGGAAGGAAGGAATCATGGCAGTGTCTGCAGTTATGGGAAAATAATCAATGACAGGGTGGTGTGATGCAGCCAGTTATAGCTTTTTGTTTATTAACGAATGACTTCTTAACCATTCATGGTTTGTACCCATTTTATACTCACATTTAATGTTTATCCTAAAAATAATAAAGACTTATAAAGCACCGACACTGGAGGCTCCTTCCAAATATGCTAAATAAACTGAAGTCTCCTCTCAGAAATCTTCAACAATTACACACAATCTGTTCATATGGACCGTTTAAGTCCCTGGGCATGTTCTTACTATAAAATAAATTAATTAAAGAGCGCATTAATATCAACCTTGCAGCAGGAACTAATGCCAGAGGCATACAGAAAATGAACCAACACTTTCTAAATAATCAGATCTGAGATGTCAACAGTGCTGTGGTATAAATTAGAAGGAACTATTTTTGAATTTACTGATGAAAAATACAATTTTGTTCCTAGAAATATAGATCTTGCTGGTGGAAGGAGACCTTTGGAGCTTAGTTAATTAATATAATATAGCTAGTGTGATGCGACATACCTCGAACAGTGCCAGGTTTCGGTCGTAGAAATCATCGTCATCGATGGTGTGACTGTTATTGATGTATACATTGGAGAGCTTGGAATTTGCATCTGAGGGGAAAAAACAGAAGCGGGAGACAGAGAGAGATTATTAAATATGTGAAGTAAAATATATACGGTAGAGGATTGTTTTTTCTCTTGGCTTACAGTATGTTTCTGGGTGTGTGTGAGAGAGTGATACTGCAATAGCTAAACTGTCACACTTCAGTTTCACCAGGCTCAGCAGACTGTGTCAGCATTATTACTTTCATTTCCCTTCCATTTCCACACAAACAAATCGCTAGACACTCCATATGCATGCTCACACGCATAGCTAACATCAAAATCGTTTTTCCTCCTTGTGCAACTTTGTTTTCCACTAATGATCAACTCACATCTTGTACCTTTGTGTTTGTGTGTGTGTGTGTGTGTGTGTGTGTGTGCAGTCATGCCAGCAAGCACCAATATTTCTGAGAAAATTTGTGTGGGTATGTGGCAATGTGAGTAAAAACTAGCTCTGCCTTATCCTTTTATGGTAAATGGCAAAAGGATTTTCGCTTGAATTTTGGTGTGATATTGCACAATGTCGCTTGAATTTTGGTGTGATATTGAGGCTTCGTCGGGATCAGTACTGCAACGCAAAAGCAATTAAGGAACAAAATACCGTGTAATCCTGTGTAAATATGAATAGATTTTAACAGATATGCATCTTTTTTTTATGAAGTATGCCTTATATATATTATTTACATTTATTTTCCCTACATAGAGTCATTTGGCCAAAAAAAGATGAATTCAGACAAAATTTTGTGAGATTGCTTTTAGTAAGCTTTGGTGAGAGTCAGCTTCTATTTCTGTTATTGCAAGGCCTGCTGTGGAGGAAACGCTCTCTGATACAGATACGGCAGGCTCACTAAATAAATATCAACTTCCAAACTAACTGAGGCAGACACTAACACACTAACACTTCTCTTATCTGTTCTGCCTTTCCATCCACGCGAATACTGTGCTTTTGACCACCGAGAAGCTTTTGAATCCTTTCTCCGATCCGAACACAGCATTTTCGCAGTGTAGTATGGATAAATACTTATCCAAAAACAACAACAAAAAAGCTGATGTACGGTTGTTATGTGAACCAAAATTCCATTGTGCAACATTTCTAGCTTTCTGACTGAGTTTCTTTTGTCACCTTCTACGTGGAATCTGTAAAAATGTCCACAACCAGACAAACAAAGAGTCTTTTAGTGACATGGTTCTCAAACTATGACCCCCAAGAGTCTGTAGAGCATAGCCAGGTGGTTCATAAATTTATTTTAGAATTTACTACTGTGGTGGAAAACCCACCAACAATTGAAAAAAAAGGGTTCTGTGGTTGGAATGTTCTCATATATATATATATATATATATATATATATATATATATATATATATATATATATATATATATATATATATATATACATATATATATACATACATATATATACACACACACACACACACACACACACACACACTCACTCACACACACTTTGTAAATTAAATCTGTACTGAGGGGTAGATGATTTTTTTTAAAGGGTTAATGGGGATCCAGACTGTGCAGTGTGCGAACACTCTTTTTAGAGGACTAAATAGAACAATGTACTATCAATATGTTTAAAATACTGGCGCACTGGGCTTCGTTTGGGTTGGTTGCTCTGCCATTATTCATTCAGGCCAACAAACTCGAGTTCAAAACATGTTTTCCTTCTGAGGAATGATTCTGAGTCTTCAGAGTGAGATTTTTTCATTATTCTATGTCAGACCCAAGAAAATCAATCTGCAAGTAGTAGTAGTAGTAGTTTTACTGATCAATTACATGGTTAAATAAGTTCGATTGATCAATCAATGTAAACACCAATTTTATTGAGAATTTATGCAAATGTGTGCATATCCAAACAAGAACAGTTTGCACTGGAAAACAAAGTCCTTCAGGTTTTTGTTTTGATGAAACATTGGAAATTGTGAATCTCTCAATCTAACCATAATGAAGATAAAACAAAGCAAAATTCAAGCTATGAAAATAGCATTCCTCCTTTTCCAACTATCTCTCCATCTCGCTCTTTTTTCCCACCAACTCTTTGCTGTGTTCACACATGATCTATATTTTCGGAAAAAAAAACCTCAGAGATATTTGCTTGCGTGGGAACAGTCATGTCTTGTGCTAGTTATACTCTGACATAAATGTTTTAGAATTCTGTGTCAGCATTTTCCTCGAAGCTTCCTGTTTTAAGTCGCTGCACGTTCTATCCCGGCTGGACAACTATGATGAAATGGCTACTCTTTTTCAAAAGAAAAGAAAAATCTGGCACAGATATGTCACAGCTACAGGGATATAGGTTTAAAAGTCAGTTGCACCATGTACTGCGCAATAGTAAATGTTCATGTTCTTGTGTATTGCAGCCGAACTACTTTTATTACGGCTGTAACATGTATTACAATGGTTACAGCAGAAACATGTCACCAATTTGTTCTTTACTGTGCAAAAGCTAGGTATAGATATTAATAAAATACGGAATACAAATGACAGTATGTTTCAACTATGATTAACACAAATTAAACCTAATATTGATCATTTGAAAGAACTAAAAAGCTTTTTTCAAAACAGCAGAGCCATCAATGCTCTTTTGGATTCCCAGCCACAGACGGTTACGACAGCAATAGGATTCAAACTAACAACAGGGCTGGGCAATATGACAAGAATATCATATGAAGATGCTTGACTTCTATCATACATGATGCATATCATCAAGTACTATGATTTAGCTAGAAACCTGTCTGCAAAAGAGTAGTAAAATAGACAAAAACCGATTGGAAACTGTGTTTTCCGATACTTTACGTTAATGCTTATAGACACAAAGATTAAGTTAGAATAAAATTGTCATCAATTTGGTACCATTTAATATGTAATTAGTAAAAACATCTAAACTATATCACCATACCAATGATATCTCAAGAAAAATGTATCATCATGATATTGATATCACTGGAAGATAGGATAGGATGTTTTTTTGTGGGGGATATTTATTTATTTATTTATTTTACTGTGCATGGTAAAAGAATGAGCAACTCTTCATTGTGTGCTCGTTTTTACAAAATCCCTAGCTGCACAAAAGCTATGTCATGGTCAAATTCCCAACCGCACTTTTGGTCCCACAGCCCAATTTCTAGTGTGACTGCCTATGTTCAAAAGAAAAATTCCTTCACCGTTTATCAGAAGACAAATTGGAGGCTATAGTTCAGGGGGATCCAGGTTATAGTTGAGGGTGCAGGTTTTCATTCCAACCAAGCAGAAGCCACACCTGAGTCTACTCAGCTGATTAAACAGGCGGAATCAGGTGTGGCTCCTGCTTGACTGGAATGAAGCTGTGCATCCACACTGGCCCTTTATGTAAAAGATTGGACACCCCTGCTATAGATGTTGCCAAATTAAAGTACAAAACAACAAAGCATACAAGTATGGCGTTGGCCACCATAGCAGTTTCAGAACTATTTTGGAGGAATGAACTCCGTTCTTCCACAAGATAGTCCGTCAGTTGTGTCTGTCATGTTGGTGGGTGGGGAGTGCTGTCTAAGACAGTGGTCACCAACCATGTTCCTGGAGATCCACCTTCCTGAACTCTTTAACGCCAACAATTATTAGGCAATGATAAGATGGTCAGGTGGGCATGATTGTGATTGGAGCTAAAGTCTTCAGGAAGGTAGCTCTCCAGGAACAGGGTTGGTGACCACTGGTCTAAGACATAGGTCCAAAATCTCCCATCTGATGACTGTGAATTTGTATCATTTTCACGCCCTGGGGATGGGAACATCGTCATCCTGCAGAGACTCCCATCGGGTTAGAAATTATCCATCATAGGATCAGTCACAAAAATTTTGTATTGATTTGCAGTAACAGGTCCCTCCCTATAAGGGGACATGTGGACCTGACAAATAAGTTAAATACCTAACACACCATACCAAACGAACCCCCGTTTTTTTTCTCCTTCTCATCCCTTTGTCACACTTCTGACATCAACAATAAATTATAACCGTTTACAAAACCTGACAATCTTTCTTCCTTACCATGTTCATGGTGGCTTCGATCTGGCGTGTCCTCACTGTTGTTGATGCTCTCTCGTGAGCCGAAGCGGACTCGACCACTGCCGTACGAGCCGGTGTCAGGCGATGTATCCGACATGCCTGGGACATCTTCGGCTTTGGTCGGCGTCACAGTGAAGCGCACTGACGACGCCATGGCTTCCCGGGGCTGCTGGGGATCCGCCAGGGTGACGGTTTGGATGGAAATCAATGACTTTTCAAATCTCAGCTAACAGTGAGAGTGAAAACAGAGACTGTGCGACACATCTCCATTGAATCCGAGTTTGGTGTGTATGGGCGGAGTTGTTCCCCCCCCCTAGATGTAATTTGTCAACAATGGATGAACGCTATGCTATGTATATATAATTCTCTTACCTCTATGGATGCTGTAGATCAGCTGATATAGTTGAGGATTATGAGTTACAAGTGAACCAGTCTCCAAAGAGGTACAGTGAATTAGGTCTCAACACTAAAGGCTGCAGCGTCAGACAAATAACGCAGAACTGATATTAAAATGGATTATTAGTTTTTGAGAGGTAGGAATGCCTTCAATAAAGTGCTCTCAATACATTCACAGGGTAAATATTTGGGGCTGGGAGCAGATATAAGCTTTTCTAATGGAAAAATAGAGCATCATGTAAAAATGGCTTTTCGTTATTTGAAAGTCAAGAAACGGGATACATATTCTGAGACCAGTCTGATCTATTCCTTGGAACTTTCTTTCAAGTTATTCTTCTTGTGATGGGGAAACGGTGGAAGCTAGCTAACCTAAACCGTTTTTTGTTTTTTTTTAATCTGAGGTAAATGTAAAGTGCTGGAATTAAAACCTGTGTGTGATGTGACAGGGGTTGTGTATGGACAGAACAGAAATGAAAAGGATATAAGGGGGGGTACAAAAAAGTGAGAGACCATTAGTAAGGGCATTAGGAAGGAACAAAGGTAAAATAACGGAATTGTTCATTCATTCACTTTTAGCTCAGACACCAAGATATCCTTCAAAGAAAACAATTTGACGTCGTGTTATTTGACTGGAATAAAGTTGGTGTGACGTTCAATATTCGAACTTAAGGGACCGTCTCTAAAGTTACACACGACATCGTTTCTAACTTCAATCGCATTTGAAGGCAATGACTTACAGTCATATATAACCAACTGTAAAGTGTCCATCTATGTGTCAGGTATGATGCACACCTTTTAGATTTGTGATATTTATTAAAATAAACTATTAAATCATATGCAAATTAGACATGGATTTCACTGCAGAATGGGCTCAACAAGAAAAAACCTTCATGAATGCATAAAGGGGGTGAAAATGACCCGTACTGGACAGAATGCTTTTCTTAAAAATATAGATGTCCTATTAATTAAATGAAACAATTTTTTAAAATAAATAAATAAAAACATCATATATAATACACGTGACACCCAGATGAACACTTGACAGTTGGTGGTGTGACTGTACGTCATTCCCTTCAAATTCTATTTAAATTATGGTATATTTTGTGTATGAGCCCATTCTGCAGTGAAATTCATGTCTAATGTAAATGCGTTTAATACCTTATTTTGATAAATATTAAAATTCTAAAAGGTTTGCGTCATACCTGACACCTAGATGAACACTTTCCAGTGGGTATTATATGACTAAATCATCCCCTTCAAATGCAATTGAAGTTAGAATCGTGTTTAACAATGTCGTAACTTTAGAGACGGTCCCTTAATTTCCACGAATATCGAACGTCCAGCGTCACCCCAACTTTATTCCAGTGTTTATTTGGTTACGTGTGTAACACAAATAACACGTCACTTGGGGGTAAACTTTCAGACAGATTAGTAAGAGATGATTTGTGCAGTGTAGTTATGACAGAAGCGGTTCAAACCGGCGGAACTTGAGCACAGACACCGAGACGCAGCACTGCGGGATTTTAACACACACACCGCATCTTTAACCCTAATAAAACCTGAACTTTTTTCCCCAACTATATAGATTTGTATTTACTCGACTAGAGACGCAGAGTTTGCTTTCAGCCCAGCTGTGTCACGTCCAGCAAATACAAGAATATCAACAAAAGAAACTGAAAGACTGTTGAGGCCACAGCAAAGATGCTCCAACGTTAATTTGCCGACTGATGTGTGCGATTAAGGCCTGAGGGGGACAAACCGCCATCTGTTAACAAAACAGCACAGAATGTGTGCAGGTTTAAATCACGGAGTGTTTACAGCGTCCACTCCGAGCAGTAAACAAAGCGGATGCGGCGTTTCAGAGAGAGAGAGAGAGAATAGCCGTGTAGCTATCATCCATTAAGCCAATTATCATTCCAGATCCGACCGGTTTAACCAATCTATTGGAGGAAATGAAAAATATTTTTTTTTAAACGCACGAGCCGAGTAATAAATGTATAACATGGCGCGCGAGAGATCAGCAGGTAAACGCTTTCAAACACGAATGTAGTAACAAGGTGGAGTCGCCGCTTAGCGCGTGAGCTAGCTTATAATAAACAATACCAGAGCAATCGGGCTTCCAGTCTACACCCAGCAGTGCAGGTCAGACAGACCGGTTTCACCCATTTTATTCAGCATGTACGTGTTAAAAGGAGGTTTTACAAATTTCTCGGACAGTAAAGTCTTGCAGTGATGGCTCGTGACATGCGCAAGCACGGCCGGTAAGACACCTTAATATTTACACACACACAAAGATTAATTTACCTTGACCCCTAGCGTCCAAGCAAGTCCGTGGAAAAGCTTAATAATAATAAACAAAATTATGATTACAAACAAAAATTCAACTGAAAAGCGCTCGCGCGCTGTAGTTCTCCCTTTGCGCTCCCCGTCTCAAGTCAAACCAGCGCCGTCTGACAGCGCGAGCTCCGGCTCGCGCCCTCCTCTTCCTCCCCGCTTCCCCTTACGCTGCCGCAGTGCGTCATGGGTAACAG